>CP092876.1:50026002-50082376 GCA_030710605.1 Cordylochernes scorpioides
CATGGCGTGCTGAGCTATTTTTATAAATTCACGATTCCCGCTATGTATAGAGTATTCCAAATAAAACAAAGTATTAGATCTTCTATCTTGCATATAATCCCCTCTTTGTGCCAAAATATAGAGTTTTAGTTATAATAAAATTCCATATGTATTTCATTTATCAATTTGTATTTTTTTGTGTTTTATACTAGACTAGACATACAATGGTATCTTCCATGGTTATTAAAACAATGTGCTGAATATACACACCCCATTGGGAATCAAATCTGTGCCTGTATGTATCATGTTTTGATGTGTTTTTCACTTTGGTCACAGGTATCTAGAGGTCCAACATATTTGTAAATTCCCATAAAGTGTATTGGAATGAAGTGTGTGTGTTATTCAAAATCGTAAAGGTGATGATTATACACTTTATCATTTATAGAAATTAACCCAATAATATTGTTGCATTAAGAAAATTATTTTCGTTAACCCACTTTGAGGTTTATCCTCGGTACCATGTTGTAATATGGAGGTTGA
This sequence comes from Cordylochernes scorpioides, assembly GCA_030710605.1. Classification (NCBI taxonomy): domain Eukaryota; kingdom Metazoa; phylum Arthropoda; class Arachnida; order Pseudoscorpiones; family Chernetidae; genus Cordylochernes; species Cordylochernes scorpioides. Next base: position 50,026,522 of record CP092876.1, read on the forward strand.
ACTTCACATAGAAGGATTTGAAGTAACAAATAAGTTTCTAAACCTGAAAGTATGTTAACATAGGATTTGAATGGAATTCCTCATTATACGTATTTAAGCGTTATCTTAATCGTATATTGTATTTTTCTTTGTTTTTGTATTTGACGTGGCGAGTTTCTTTTTTTTATTAGTTTAGTTTATCAATTAGTTATCAGAGTACAACGTATTTCGACATGTACGAAATCCGACTTAACAAGTATGCATCCACGAGAACCAAAAACATTCTTTCCATGAACGGACCCGCTAGATCAAGATGAAGTCGTTGCCACGGTTTTTCGGGCCAAGTCCATTCCGAGATGGTTGCTGGGGGCATGCTTGCCGATTCTTGGCATTCTCTACATTCTCTAGTTAACTCTTCGATGTTGCTGTCTATGGCTGTCCACCAGAAAATACCGTCTGGCAATCATCTTCATTTTAACAATCCCCATGTGTATTTCATGCAAGTTATATTTAAAATTAAAGATCTTAATTTTTGAGGAATTTCCACTCTTTCACGTCATTGAAGACAACCAAACTCCAAACTTAATTCCTCATTGATCTTATAATGAGGAGCTAGTGGGTTTTCTCTCGGTACACTCTTGTGAATTTCCAGTTGCCTTCTCTAACATTCCTTGATACTACAGACAGTATTTTATCTTGAGGCGTCTCATATGCCACCTCCAAAAAGAGAACGGTACCTCATTCAACTTAATGAGAAGAAGTACCTGGTCTTCATCAAGAGACTTCCTGACACTCGATTCTAAAGGAAGACGTGACAATGCGTCAACATTGGAAATATCACTAGTTTTTCGAAATTCCACAGTACAATTAATGCAGCTAATTTTAAGGACCATCTTTTAATTCTGGATGATGCACATATGGGAATTGGTTTATGAGGTGAAAATATATGAATTAGAGGTCGGTTGTCTGTGACCAATACAAATTTTCGTCCAAGTAAGTAATGTCTGAATTTCTCAACGCCAAAAGTTATGCTCAACGCCTTCTTTTCTAGTTGAGAGAAACGTTTTTCCGCTTCAGTTAATGTTCTAGAAACAAAGGCTATAGGGCATTCTTCCTTTCTATCATTTCTATGACTCAGAATTACGCCTAGTCCATAGTCCATTAAAAATGATTTACATTTTTTAAATAGCATTTGATATTTTTTCGTCCAATTCCATCTACAATTTTTATTCAAAAGTTGATAGAATAGCGCTAAAATGTTTGCTATATCCTTTATGAATCTATAATAATAAATTAAGAGTCCTATGAAAGATCTTAATTGCGAAACATTCTTTAAGTTCAGGCGCCTCTATCACTGCTTTAAATTTATTTTCTAAGGGATGCAGTCCATATTTATCCATTTTAAACCCTAAATATTCCACCGATTTCTTTTTAAATTTACATTTATATCTGTTTAACTTTAAACATTTTTCTAGCAATCATCTAAACACTAGATCCAACTTTTGTTCATGATCTTCAAAGTATTTTCCTGTAACCAGAATATCATCTATGTAGCAGGCCACACCTGGCAAATCAGCAAATAGACCTTTCATAATCCTCTGAAATTTATTTGGTGCTACCGCTACGTCATATGGTAGTCTTTTATAAGAAAACAACCACTTTGTTGTGTTTATATCAACGACAGCTTTGGCTTCTTCCGCTAGCATTACTTGTAAGTAAGCCTGTGATAGGTCTAGAGTCGAAAGTACGGTGCTTGTAGATAATTTTGAAAAGATCTCATCGATCGATGGAATGGGATACCTATCTAATTCTATTGCTTTATTATCTGTACATCTAAAATCACCACATACACTTACACTACCATCCTTTTTTTAATACTGGTACTATTGGAGCGGTCCAATATGCATGAACTATATGTTCTAAAATGCCAGAATTCACTAAACGATCAATTTCATTCTCTACTTTGTTTTTTAGAGAGAAATGTAAACTTCTGGCCTTACAAAACACAGGAGTCATATCCTTTTTTAAATTAAAATTTATTTTAACATTCTTTAGACAGCCCAAATCTTTGTTAAACAAATCTGCATATCTATCAATCAAACTATTTCTATTAGATTCATTATTTAAATTTTTAATGCTAAACAATCTAGAATAATCAAGTTTTAACTGTTTAAGCCATTCTCTTTCTAACAAAATCACCTGGAATTTTCATTAACACTATTAATGGTAAATATTGGTTGGCTTCTTTTACAAAACATTTCTTTGCCCTATAATCTCTATTGATTTACCACAAAAGGATTTTAATCTTAAATTTGTTGGAAATAATATTTTACCTTGCCAATAAATCTTATAAATATATTTAGGTATTAACGTAACTGGACTTCCTGTATCTATTGTAAAGCACAAAGAATAATCATCTACTGTTAAATTTATTGTTGCATCAGTTTCACCCTGTACAGAATATATAGAGTTCTCTTGTACAAATTTACATCCCCACATTTTTTTACAAGCTTTGCAGACCTTACTTAAATGACCCAGTTTTTTACATTTTAAAACAAGTATTTGTTCTATGATGGCAAACAGAGGCCACATGTGAATGTCTTTCACCACATCTATAACACATTATTTCTCCCCTCTGCCTGAAAGGCCTATGCTGCACCATACTATTATTGTATTCACCCTTTTCATCTTTTCCGTTCACAGGGGATATCTTGGCCACTAATTTATCTTGTAATTCTCTTGTATTTATCTCCGCCAGTTCGAACGAGATCGCCACTGCAAAACTTTATCCAGGGTGACATCGTCGTTTTCTTGTAGTAGCTTCTTTTGCAGGCTTCCCAACTTGATTCCAGCCACAAAACGGTCTCGCATCATGGTTCCCAGCATATCACCGAAATTACAATTTATTGCTAAATGTTTCAATTCTCTAAGATATTCCGAAATTGATTCTCCTTCCTGTTGAATTCTCTTTAAAAATCTGCATCGCTGTGGTATCACTTTCTTCTTTGGATCAAAATGCAGCTTAATTCTTTGAATGATAGTATCATAGGGTTGATCTTTCATTAGACCAGGAAACATAGTTTCAGAATCTGGTAGCGAGGTAAAAATCAGCACTTTAATCTTCTCCTTCAGATGCCAAAAGGAAAGCCTCAAATTTTTGTACAAAAAAAATCGAAGTGTCCTCCACTGGGCTATAGCATCTAAAAGGTACTATTAACTTTGAACTTGTCATGCTGAACTTTTCTACTCCTTTGTTTTCTTGATTCAGATAGTTTAAAAGATGTAGTTGTTATACTTGCATAGACGCCGTTTTCCTCAGCTTTTTACTGGCTCTGTAGATCGCGCATCCTCGTCGCCACTTTTGTTGTGTCGTAATTAGACGTACAAGAGCTCAAACTTGACCATGGCCAAAATCAAATGTCCAATTTATATATACATATATTTTTACATAATGAGGCTTTAAATAATACTAATAATATTCATCTATTTACATAAACAACAGTTAATATATAGCGAGAAGAGTAGAGGACTGAGCACAGATCCCTGAGGTACACCAGCCCATGTTCTTCGGTCCTTGGAAAATGTTCCATTGACCCGAACCTTCATTCTTCTTCCCCCTAAGAAGTCTGCAATCCAGATTAAGGTTTTTACTCTTACTCCGATGTTGTGCAGCCTTTCAAATAATTTCTACACTCGATCAAAAGCTGAGGTCATATCCAGGAATACGGCTGTTGTCTTCTTTGGCGGTTTTTCCTAGAAATCTATTATTGATTGACAGAAGTAGAACAGTTTATCAGTTGTACAGTGTCTGGATCTTTAGGCAGTTTGGTAGAATTTATTTTATTATTGTTAGTGAGCCAGACTATGAGCCTAGAGTGGATAATTCATTCTGTTATTTTACAAAGTATGCTGGCAAGAGCAATTGGCCGATAGTTCTTGCATTCCTTGGCACCTTTGTTTGGTTTCAGTATTGGCACTATAATTGATATCTTCCAATTCTTTGGTAGTTTACCAGTTTGCCATGAAATCTTCAGTATTCGTAGGAGTTGATTTTTAGTTTCGTCTCCAAAGTGTTTAATCATTTGACCAAAGATTAGAGCATCTCCAGGTGACACCTTGGATTTAACTTTCCTATTGATGAGTTTAGCTCATTCAATGTGAAGTCCCTCGAGTAAATATCTTGTTGATGGTAGTTTCTTGCTTGTTTAACTAACCTGTTTACATTATTTTTCAGAGTCCCGCCTTCATTCGTATAGCTGAGTCTGGAAGTGCTTGAAAGATATTCAGCAATTATTTTAGCCATCTGTTTGTTCGTTCTCGCTATTCATATCGGTTAGAGTATTGGAGGATCAGTGTTGGTTTTGATTGTTTTATAATACTAATTATATTCCAGTGATGGCTTTCCTTTTTTGGATCCATTTTTTTTCCGCAGAATTCTGCCTGTTCGGTGTACACTTTTTAGATTTGTGCACTATAATGTTGGTTCGTTTAGATTAAAAATGGTCTCAAACAAAGGTGACAATATATATATATTTAAAGAGGATAAAATTTGTATACAAACAAAACAAATCAAAGAACAAACTGTTTTTCTTCTTTTTCTCGCGCGGGCGTGCCTTGCCTCTCGCAGACCACGTGAGGCCCAGCGCAAATTACCTTTCACTAACATTCCTCCCACCAATTTAATTGATATATATTAAATTCTAATTCTATATTTTCTTGGCTATATAGTAAAGGCTAATCTAAATTTGTTTTATTTCTAATGGAAAAAGTCGCTGTACTGGACGAAGAAAAACTCCCGATGATGTCTTCACTCTTGCGACTCGAACTTGTCCATCTGCTCCAGGTAGCACGTCCTATCTGGCTCCAAGTTCATCTCTACAAGCTTGCATATTTCGGTAGCGAGAAACCATTGAATCCCGTTCTACTTCATCGGCTTCAGGTAAAATTGAGCTTCCACTGTTATTAATAAGTTTGTTTGGGGTTAGAGGCGCCAATTCATCATCATCTTCTGATACATACGTAAGTGGACGGTTATTCACTACAGCTTCCACGTCACAAAGCAGTGTCTGTAATTCTTCGTTAGTGACACGTGCAGATCCCAACACTGACCTAAGTAGCTGCCCAACGATCCCGATCATGCGCTCCCAAAAACCTCCCCACCAACAGGCCGTTGGTGGATTGAACTTCCACGATATGCGATTGATTGCTCCATATTCCACAATCTTGTTCCAATCCAATGAACTGAACAGGTTCTTGCACCCAACAAAGTTTAATCCATTGTCCGAGTATATCGTAGATTGCCTTCCTCTTCTAGCTACGAACCTGCGCATTGCTCCAATAAATGTTTCCGTAGTAAGGGAAGTACACAACTCTAGATGGATTGCTCTGTAAGTAGCACAAGTAAAAATTGAAATCCAGTACTTTTTGTTTCCCTTTAGATGTAGTGGACCTGTCATATCGACTCCAGTTACATCAAACGCTGGTCCCACTCGAACTCTGTCCTTCGGTAAAGGTCCCTCTTCAACATAGCAAGGCTGTGCTCGGAAACGACGACAACGTGCACACGGACGAATTTCGTTGCGAATTGTGTGTCTGCTGTTTAGAATCCAGTACCTTTCCAGCAAATTTGCATGCAATGACTGAACTCCAGCATGGTACATTAGTCGATGGTAACTCCAAATTAGCTGACTTGTAACTCCATTCGAAGGCATCACCATTGGATAAGAGTGTGCATCTACTTTCTCCACGGGGACGAAACGGCACTTTACCCGCAAGAGTCCACTTTCATCTTCATAAACACGCAGGTTCTTGAATTTCTTATCCATGACTCCCTCGAACGAGCACTGTTGAACCAATCTGATCACCTTTTCTTCAGCTAATGTCATTTCCTCCATCGTAATAGGGCCTTTTGTAATTTTGTTTGAACGTTTTCTCTGCAGCCAATCCAGAAATCTTCTCCAGTATGCAACCATCCGAAGAATTTTGTGATAATTGGAGAACTGAGTGATCTTCGCCAACATATCTCTTTTTTCTATATTGAAGTGTGTGACGACTGCTCCTTTCAGTTCACTATTGACTTCTTCGATTGACTCTTTTTCTACAGACTGTGTCCAAAATTGTTCTTCTTTCTTAAGCCAAACTGGTCCCTCCCACCATCTAGTAGTAATCAATTGCGAGATTGAAGCTCCACGTGAGGGGATGTCTGCAGGATTTTCTTTACCAGGAACGTGCCTCCAATCAGTTATGCTTGAATTTTGTCGAACTTCTTTACTCTTCCTGCGACAAACACTGACCAGTTCATATCACGTTTAATCCATGCTAAAGCAGTAGTAGAGTCCGTCCACAATGTAATTGGTATATCTTCGAACTCCATCATAGATTTTATGTGGACAGCCAATCTAGATCCGATTTCACATGCAACCAATTCTAGTCTTGGTATAGTGGTATTCTTCATAGGAGCTACTCTCGAACGAGCCATGAGTAATTGAACTTGAACACTCCCAGGGAATCCACTTCGTAAATAGGCACAAGCTGCAAACGCCGCGTTGCTACTGTCCATAAAAATATGCAATGTCCATGTTCTTCTATCTTGATATTGAACAACACAGCGAGGAATTTTCAATTTGTTCACCTCAGTTAACTGACTCAACCATGCATTGAATCTTCGACTGATGTCTTCCGATAAGTCTGTATCCCATCCAGCTTTGACCCCATAAGATTCTTGAAGTAACATCTTAGGAATGATTGTGAACGGACAAGTGAATCCAATCGGGTCGAACAATGAATGAGCTGCCGATAATATCTTCTTTCTTGTCACTTTTCCCGGTTCCCTTTTCTTCGCATAACTCCTAAGATCACAATTTAACTCATCAGTCCTCAGGTTCCAAAACAGACCTAGTACTGATACTTGCATTTCTTCAGACGGTGGACCAATTTCCCATTCTCTTAAGTCCATTTTTGCTGCTCCAAATATTTCAACTGATTCTTCCTTGAACTTCAAAGCATCTTCTTTTGATCCTTCTATTCATCTTCATAAGTACTTAGGTGATGATCTATTACCGCAGCGAGAAGAAAATAACTACTTGATACTCCAAAGACGACACGACAATGACGGTACATTTGCTTTTCTTCCAATTTCTGATTTTTGTACCACCAAAACTTTAAGTAGTTTCTGTCTTCTTCAGCGACCTCGATTTGCAAGAATGCCTTTCTAATATCAGAAGTTACTGCCACTGGACCGAGACGAAAACGAGTAATGATATCTGGAATATTTTCTAACATATTTGGTCTAACTTCCAGACAATCGTTGAGTGAAGGATTTCCTTTTGTGCGAAATGAGGCATTGAATACTGAACGCACAGGAGTAGATTGGCTTTCTGGTTTGATTATTCCATGATGGCTCAGAACATGTCCAGATTCCGAATCGACACGCTCTATTATTCCTTCATGCTCCCAGAACTTGAAAACATCGTGATAGGTTGACAAAACTCCCAACTTTTCCAATCTTGCAGTAGTAGATTCAAGTTTCTTCTCCGAAATTAGCTTGTAATTAGGGAGTGGTGGGTGTCCTCCTATCCAAGGTAAATTGACAGAATATCGACCATCTTCATTCCGTTTCACTGTTTGGTTGAAATGTTCCAACGCTGCAACTGACAACTCTTCTTTGCTCTTTTCCTTCATGGGTTCCATGATACCGATAACATCTAATCTCCAAAGATCTTGTATTGTTGCATCACGGACTAAGCATGACAGAACTGATGATTGAGATTCAGTTGTTTGAACATTTTCCAAAACCTTTCCACTAACAGTCCAGCCCAGCTTCGTTTCGAGAGCGACAGGACCAGATTCCAATTCTATTTTCTTTCCTGTTAGTAGCTTGGCGTATACGTCTGCTCCTAGTAGTAGTTCAATCTCCGTGTTCGACCTATAGACATCGAAGTCAATTCCCTTTGATCGAAGTTCCGTCATCCATCCGGCAGGTTGAGCGGAAGGCATTGCACTTCAAATCGTTGAGCATTCTTGTACTTCAAAATTGCAGTTGTACTTGGAGTCCACATCAGAAATGTAAATCCGATACCGCTTGTGCTGCTGTGGTCTCGATTTCACTCCATCAAATAGTAAGTGTACAACTTCCTTTTTCCCGAGCGTAGTGAGTCCAACTTCAGAAGCAGTTTGTTCCAATATATAAGAGTTCTGAGATCCACTATCTAACATTGCTCGAACAACTTTAGATTTATTTTCGCCATTAATCTTTACCATGATTGTTTGAAGTAAGACATCTTGACACCGAACTCGATTCGACATGTCCACGGATGCATCTATGTTCTTACTTTTCTCTTCAATTCAATCAGAATTTTGGCTGCCTTTTAAAACTGGACATACGATTGCCCAGTGTTTTCTACTACAGATGACACATTTCACTACGTTCTTGCATTTCTTGGAAATGTGTCCGGGCTTCAAGCAAGAATAACAACACCGTTTCTCTTGAATTATTTTCCTTCTTTCTTCAAGAGACATTGACATGGATTTACAGCATTGTTCACTCAAATGTTTTCCATCACAAAATACACATTTATAAGCGTTATTTGACTTCCCTTCAGCAACTACCAGACTTGTAGCGGTGGCGACAGATGTCTTCGGCTTGGGCGGCTTATTTCGATTAAATTGTGATGGATACGAACTCGAAAACGGTTGACGAACTAAACGCATTCTTTCACTTCCCTCAACTTCGTGTTTTAGGAATTCCATAAGCTTCTCCAGGAGGACTTCACTTGATTTATGATTTCCATCTTCATCAGGCTTGTGATGATGACGAGTCCTTTCCCACGCGACGAAGAGATCTTCAGGTAAAGCTGATTCCACCATGGGGTACAGAATAGCAGCACATTTATCTGTTGTGACTCCTAAAGATCCCAACGCTCGTAGTTGTGACGATAACCGAACGTATAAAGTCGAAAAAGATGTGTTCCTTCCATAAGCATTTTCCAAAATGATAGCAATCAAATCCCTTACGTACAACATGTACAACAACATGTCTTCACGGCCAAAACGTTCCTTAAGAGTGCTGATGGCAAGTGGATAATTTGCCGCTGAGTTTGGAAAGGATGAAACTATTTCCTCCGACACCGATCCCTTTATCATGCAATTTTGTAGGTATTGGAACTTGACACAGGCCGAAATGGAGTCATCATCGTGGACGCCTTGAAAGGCTTACCAGAACTGCAGCCACTCCCGTGCTTCTCCTCTAAATTTCGGTAGTTCCAACTTCGGAAGTCGATGAAGATTTGTCTTTCCTTCGTTCCCCCCAGAAACTATTGATTCTCGGTCTACTGTTGGTTTTGCTAGCAATTGTTCCATTTTTTGCAAAACGCCTTCAGACTTTCCAAATAGATTCGCTTGAACGATATCGACATCTTCAATTTCTTCATCTTCTCTATCCGCCTTTATCAGTTGTTCGATGAGACAATCACTGGCAATTAAGAACCTGTCTTTACATCTGAGGAGCTTTGGTCGTAGAGCATCAACATTTCCAGGCTTGGTTCTTACTTTCTAAGTTCGCCATCTGCTTCTGCAATAACACTTTCCAACGTCCTCCTTTTCGTTTCACAAGCTTTCTTGAGTTTGTCCATCTTAAATCCTGTTGGTCAGGCTCGCCACAATGTTCGATGTACATTTTTAGATTTGTGCACTATAATGTTGGTTCGTTTAGATTAAAAATGGTCTCAAGCAAAGGTGACAATATATATATTTAAAGAGGATCAACTTTGTATACAAACAAAACAAATCAAAGAACAAACTGTTTTTCTTCTTTTTCTCGCGCGGGCGTGCCTTGCCTCTCGCAGACCACGTGAGGCCCAGCGCAAATTACCTTTCACTAACACTGCCCATTTTTCTTATTTGAATATCCAAATTTCTGGTTTTATTTTGTGACTAATTTCAATGAGTTCCTTTATGATTTCTTCTGTTTTATTTGTTTTAAGATGTTCATTGTTATTGTCTCTCTCTGCAATCATTGCCTCGATATTGTGGTCTTTCCAGTAAAGTATTCACAGCTCTTTACGTCTACCTCTAGGTATCGATACTTTTGCAGCTTTGGATATGATTTTCCAATTTTTTGTCAATCGTTCTGTGATTTAATTCTTCGTTGCACAGTTCTTCAAGCTGTTCTGTGAAATTTTTCCAGTGTTCTTTTATTCTGTTGGATATTCTTATTTTGAATTTTAGGGTTGTTAAAATTAGTCTGTGGTCACTGATTGCATTTTCAGAATTTTCCATTGTGTTGTGGGTGCGATGTTGTAATTTATCGCTGTGATGTCTATTGCGGTTTCTGTGCCTGTGGACTTGGATAGATAGGTGTTCTTTTCGTTATTTAACGGTGTAAGGTCGAGGTCGGTTAACATGTCATCAACCTGCTGACCTTTGTTATCCTGGACAGGTGATCCCCAAGTTGGTTTTTCGGCGTTAAAATTACCAAGTATGATTGCGATATCCAAAGACGCTTCACTTAATGTCTCTATCAGGCCTGTATTGATGCTAGTATTATCGTGGTGATAAACATTTATGATTGGAATTGTTTTATCTGTAAGATAGATTTCTATTGCCTGAGCTTCTGTCGTGCTTTCTCTAGGCTTACTCTGATTATAGGCGATTTCCTTAAATTTGATTTCTAGAGTTTTAATCAAAACGGCAAGTCCTCCTCCGAATTTTCCCGGTCTGTCCTTTCATAGTGTTGTATAATCTTTGATATTGAATCTTAGATTCTGATTCAATTTTGTTTCCTAAGGAAAAGTAATATGTACATTGTTGTCACAGAGAAGACAAGTCAGCTCTTTATTTTCCTCTGGGTACCAATTGTGTGTTGTGAATTGTGTGTCCTCGTAGTAGATTTCTCATCATGAGCTCGAGCTGCAGCTCCTGACGCGGCGGTTACCCCGGACGCGGTAGCATTACTGGAGATATCAGTTTTGCTCTTCATTTGAAAATGGGTGCCGTTGCAACGTTAGTCATCTTGGGAACGAACCAGAATTTGGTCAAATATTCCAAGGGTCCAGGGGGGACCGCAAGGAGGTATGGTCGGACTTCTCCCTTTCCCCCTGGAATGCCGTCACTACTGGATAAAGCACTCTTGGTGAATTTTTTAAATTGTGATTCAGAATCTGCCACTGAAGCTTTACGAGCGTTTCGTTCCTTTAAAGATATTCGAAGCGGTAAAGGACCAATGAGTTGCTACTCTCTAAAGCGATTGATTAAAAGTTTTGAGGAAACTGGATCTCTGGAAGAAAAACCTCGGAGTGGAATACCATCAACATGCAAGTCAGTGGCTGTTACGGTTTTGCAGAATGCTGAAGCTATTGAAACGTTATCCACGTATGGAGAAATAAGTGCTAGACAAGTTTCTCGACAAACGGGGATTTTGTATGGAACAGTTTGGAGAGAACACACATTTAGAATTTTCTATAAAAATACCCTAACAAAATTCAAAGTTTTCACGAGTTGAAAGTCAGCGATTTTGAGAAGCGTCAAGAATTCGCTGCATGGGTTTTCCGGCAAATTGATATTGATGAAAACTGGCTGTCAAATGTTCTAAGAACAGATGATGCTCACTTTTATCTAAAGGAAGAATTTAACATTCAAAACTGCCTCATTTTGGCAACAGAAAACCCTAGGATTTTTACAGAAATACCACTTCATCAGCACAGAGTTACAGTATTGTGTGGGTTCACTTCTTCTTTTATTATTGGGCCATTTTTCTTTGAAAAAATCAATGGAAGAACTTTCAAAACCGTTTATATAACTGGTGAACGTTATGTTCAACTTTTGAGAGAAGAGGTTATTCCCATATTGCAGGACAGACAAGCACTAAGCGAAATAACATTCATGCAAGATTGAGGACCTCCTCATATCTCCCGCGGTGCCAAACAATTGCTGAAGGATACGTTCGGTGAAAATCGTTGGTAAGTCGCCACTTTATATACCAGTGGCCTCCAATATCACCAGACTTGACGCCTTACAATTTCGGTTATGGGGGTACATTAAGTCGCGTTTTTATCGATGCCGGCCTACCACATTGGCCATGTTGAAGGCTTCTATCAGATGGCACGTTTTATAAATTTCAACTATTTAATTGTGACCATTCTGTCATCTATCGTCTGCAGGCGGTGTTTGAGAATGAAGGGGGCCACATTGAGCAAGGATTGTGACCTAATACAAGAGAGAAGGCAGTTACCTCATGTATTATATTTTTCAGCTCTTTGTTTTGGGTTATGGGAATAATAAATGCTGTCCTCACATCTTGACTTTTTTTTTTCTGTGAACAGTAATTTTTTTGTTTGTCATTTGCCCACATCTTATATTATGTCGTGCAGGCCAAAGTGTTATAACTTCTCGAATAACACTGGTATACACAATTTTACCCCTTATGTTTAGTTTATCGCTTTTCGCTCATTAGAAGAAATAGCATAAGGAATATTCTCTGTATCCCCCCCCCCCCCAACTTTAGAAATTTTGCGCAAAAAATAATACAAAATGATTTTACTACCACGTTTTTCAACGCAAAAGGTCGATTTCAAAATGATTTTTTTTGAGGGGATACATTTTCAAAATTATGTACAGTATAATAAACAATGATAACATTTGACAAACCCATAGGATATTTGGAATAAAGTACGACAAATATATTTTGTCACTCCCCTCTATATTTCATTTTTGGATCATGAAAAATATTCAGTTAAATAGTCAAGTGTCGCCAATTAGTCAAGAAACTTTACATTCCTTATAGCACGAAATCCTATTAGTAGTGCCATCATAATTTTTGGTACTATATTAACATTTCAAAAATCGTGTATTGATATCAGTAGTTATTTTCAAACATTCAATCTATTTCACAAAACTCCATCTAAAATATAAATATTTTTTGCTACATGTTTTAATTTGCATATACCTATTTTACATATCTCAGATTCTGGTTCTGGTTCAAATCACATAAATAGGTACCGCTCAGCAAGAGCAACCTAGTTCATGATATTTGAACACTGAATAATATGTGAAGGTTATTCACATATTAAACAAATTTTAACGCGGGATTTAATCCCGGTTCATGATTGTCGGGAATCGAGCGCATTACCCTCTCTTCCACCGACTTTCTTTTGTTTATCTCAGATTGTATTTAAAAATTGTCAACCATTTCTTCTAACTTTTGGAGAAATGGTGTTTTATTAATTTTTCATTTGAAATTATTAGGGTTATTTCCTGGTATTCAAAAAGGAAAAATACGTGTCGTTCAGTTATATTTTTCAATTTATCAAACAATTTGGCCGCTGAATAGCTGATTCTGGTAGAGCGCCATCTATCGAATAAAGTTGTAACTAAAATCAATTTCGAATTTTTCATTATCTCTATAATATAGTCACGACCGTCTTTCCTCATCGGCCGCCTCTGTCACGGATATTATACAGTTATCATTGTCATGCGTTCTTAATTCTGTCACCGTTTGCTTTTGGTTCAGTGGTAGAATGCTCGCCTGCCACGCGGGTTCGATTCCCGGCCGATGCATTTTTTTTTTACAATTTTTAAAACTCATTTATATATTATACAAGAATGACATCTCCGGCGCCAATTTATAATTGTAACGAATAGTATTTGGATAAAAGCATTTAATCGGGTAAACCCCGGGCGTTGCCCGGGTCATTCGGCTAGTCTCTCTATATATAAAAGTCAATGTCTGTCTGTCTGTTTCGCGATAAACTCAAAAACCACTGAACCAATTAGTACCAAATTTTGCATGTCGCTTTTTATAAACCTGAGGAAATTTTTCGGCTGCATTTTGATTTATATTTTTGGCTATTTCTTTTTTTCATTTGAAGAACTTTTTTTACGCGGACTAATCCGGAATGGAATAAATACCTAAATATGGCCTTTTTTTTTAAAGCATCGGTGGTTCAGTGGTAGAATGCTCGCCTGCCACGCGGGCGGCCCGGGTTCGATTCCCGGCCGATGGATTTTTTTTTTTACATTTTTAAAAACTCATTTATATTATATATAATATAAATATATATTATTATATCAACTATATTAATTAAATCAAATACCTAAACACTAATATATTACAATTTTTGCCATCACACATTTTTTTCCTGAAGTTTATGTGTTACTTCAGGATTGCTTTTCTCTATGGCACTTCTAATATTTATTATTGATATACTTTTAGTATGAAGGAAATTGCACCCAAGGGATTTCTCGGGCGAAGCCGGGTCATTCGCATAGTTTGCCATAAAAATCCCATTGCATCCTGAACACAATGGTGTTTACCGCATTGCTCTAGCGCAAATATTCGCGGAGTTAATAATTTTTGAAGTTGTGCGGGACTTTTGGATCACCCTTTACATAGTGAAACGCCATTAGGGCTAAGTAGAACACGACCCTGAGATTAAGAATCAATACCCAGGGAAATGAGACTAATAAAATATTTTTCAATGTACACAGAATAATTATGTTTTAGTAGATATTTATATATATACCTTTAATTTTTTTACAAGCAAGTTTGTGTTTTGAATTATTTAAAGTGATAATAATCATCCAATATCCACTCTGTAGTAAGTAAACAAATCTAATGCTGCTTCTAAAACTTGTTTTTGTGAGTTTAAGTTTAATTTTTTGTGTATTTTAATAAACATTTAATACTTTATACTTTGATTTACGGTATTATGATAAATGGGAGTTAGGTAAATATAAAACAACCGTTATTTTTAATTTACAATATTATAGCTTCGTCGATTGATATATTTAATGCTGTGTTTTATAATTTTAAAGAATGTAACGTACAATTAGACAAAGAACAACGCTAGGCCTAGACGAAATTCGAGCCATGATTGGCAGCTCAGTTTGAATTTAGGACTTAGTGCAGAAAAACAACATCTGGAGTCACCAGATGTGTTGGGACCAAATATAAATTTTGGCGCTAGGAAATGATAACACTGACGTCAGAATTTCTCCCCATTCTAGCTCACGATTGGCTGAAAATGACCACGTGACCCCAGCCAAGTTTTTTTCAACACAATAGTTAATTAAATTTAATTACCATTTCTTTTTTTTTTTATACAGAGAATACACGTTTATATTTTCAAATATTACACTGGTCAACAAGATTTTTGCACAAAAGAACCTGATTATGTTTCTAGTGTAACTTTTCATGCTGAACTCAAAAATCTAATCAGAAATTTCCCATCACCTATGGTTTTTGCGTGACGGTCTTTTTTTAGTAATGGGATAAATACAGTAAAAAATGCAAACAATGTTACGTAAGCAGTTTTGCATAACCCTTATTACATTACACTGGTTTATCAAAAAATATTTTTCTTTGTCCACAAAGAAATAGCATCTTATCTACATGTCCTGAATCCGAATATACCATTAGTTTTTTTTCTATTACGCAATATTTCTGAGATACACCTACTTGAAATTTGGAAATATTGTTAATATATAGGCATATATGAACGAAACATATTTATTTATTGAAAAGCAGTGACAGTAGATTTTCTTTTATACTTTGCTTGTGGTAGATCCCTCTTGAGTGTCCAGCAGTAGTCGGCAAGCATAGCGGGACTCCATTTACCTTGGTACCGCTTCTCCATGCTTGATATATCTTGATGAAACCTCTCACCATGCTCATCGCTAACTGCGCCAAGATTGTCTGGAAAGAAATCTAGATGTGAATGCAGGAAATGGATCTTGAGGGACATGTTACATCCCAGTGCCTTGTAGGAAAGCAACAGATCATTAACTATGTCTCGGTTATTTTCAACCTTGACACTTCCTAAGAAGTTTTTGCAAACGTTTCTAAAGGAATTCCATGCTGCTGCTTCAACTTCATTCAAACTATTTTGAAAATTTTCATCCTGCTGCAATTCTCGAATCTGAGGTCCAACAAAAATGCCTTCTTTAATCTTCGCTTCACTTATACTAGAAAATTTTTGTTTTAGGTAGGCAAATCCACTGGCATTTCGATCCATTGCCTTGACAAAGTTCTTCATTAATCCCAGTTTAATATGTAATGGTGGTAAGTAAATATTTTCTGAATCGATCAGGGGTAGATTTGCAATATTTTTATATCCTGGAGTGAAGATTTTACGGTTTGGCCAGATTTTTTTAATGTAATGCCTTTCTCTATCTCTGCTATCCCACTCACACAGAAAACAACAAAATTTTGTATATCCAAGCTGTAATCCACGCAAGAGAGCAACGACTTTCAAATCGCTGCATATTTTTCAACCGTATCTTTCATATTCTATCTTTTTCAAAAGCAGTTTCATGTTTTCGTAAGTCTCTTTCATGTTGGATGCATATGCTATTGGCACTGATGGGAACTTATTTCCATTGTGAAGGAGAACAGCTTTCATACTAATTTTTGAAGAATCAATGAATAAACGCCACTCTTCTGTATCATGGTCATGACCAAGCGCTTCCATTAGACTAACAACATCATTGCAATATACTAATCATTCTCTTGTGAATAGAAGTCTTGAAATTCATCTTGACGCTTGCGAAAAAAGCATACTTTTGTGCCTTTATGCAGCAGATTCCAGCCTTTTAACCTAGAGCCTAAAAGTTCACTCTGTTTTTTTGAATAAATCTAAATCAGGTACGAGGTCGTTCAAATCTCCTTGGGTTAATAAATGAGGTTCAGATAAAGCACCTGCTTCAAAATTTGTATCATCCCACTGTTGCTCTCGTCTATCTGAATCATCGTCACTAAATATTACATTTTCAGGAGGCTGTGGAACAGGTAAAATATCACTATGAGGAACCGGTCTCATAGCAGAAGGCAAATCTGGATATTCAACTGTATGTCTTGATTTGGATGTAATACCTGTAGTCTTTGCCAAACAAAAATAACAGTCTGAAGAATGGTCTTTAGGTTCCCTCCATATCATTGGAACAGCAAAAGGCATATGACGTTCACCTTTAATCCACCCTGTAAGACGTCGAACACAAATTACACAACAATGGTGAGGAGCCCAAGTCTTAACTTGGTCACCGACTTTAAAGCCAAAATAAAGTTCATAGCACTTTTTGATGAGCGGTGCAAAGTTTCGCCTTTGAACTTTGAAAGTTAATTCCCCACAAATATAACAGAAAATAAAACAACACTTAAAGTTTCACCGCATAAGTTTCTTTTCTGTGAAAAAATCAATATTTATTTCAAAGAGAAATATTTACTATTTCTAACTTTTTTGGATGAAGTATGAAAAGGTGAAAATATGAAGAGTAATGGCGAACGGAAAAATAAAAGTGTCCAGGGGCGGGAATCGAACCCACAACGTTCCGCTTACCGGGCAGATGCCATGTCCACTAGGCTACACTGGACGTATTTTTCCGTTATGATTAAGTGTAAAATATCACTATGAGGAACCGGTCTCATAGCAGAAGGCAAATCTGGATATTCAACTGTATGTCTTGATTTGGATGTAATACCTGTAGTCTTTGTCAAACAAAAATAACAGTCTGAAGAATGGTCTTTAGGTTCCCTCCATATCATTGGAACAGCAAAAGGCATATGACGTTCACCTTTAATCCACCCTGTAAGATGTCGAACACAAATTACACAACAATGGTGAGGAGCCCAAGTCTTAACTTGGTCACCGACTTTAAAGCCAAAATAAAGTTCATAGCACTTTTTGATGAGCGGTGTAAAGCATTACAGAGCTTGTCGTTATTTTTGAGTTGAAAGCAAAACAGATTATAATATTATATAATAATAAATTATATATATTCAATTAAAATTTCAATAATTTGTTATTTAAATTAATATTTATGGTTCTTAAAGAGCAAAATTTAATTAATAACAAATAAAATAAAGCTTTTGGCTCCACATAACAACTCTTCTTGTCAAAAATAAAGCGCTAGCTTAGTTAATGATGTAACTTAAAAAATGCTTACGTAACATTGGTTGCATTTATTACTGTATTTATCCCAATACTAAAAAAAGACCATCAGGCAAAACCCATGGGTGATAGGAAATTTCTGATTAGATATTTGAGTTCAGCATGAAAAGTTACACTAGAAACACCATCAGGTTCTCTTGTGCAAAAAAAAAAGTTTTTTTTGTAGACCTGTGTTATTGGAGATACATTAATTATAAACCTGTTTCATACATTTATTAAAAAATATATATATTTAAACTTTTCTGTTTGTAACATTTAGGAGAAATATAGATGTTTTAAAATATATTTACTTAGAAGAAAAAATATTATGTTAATAGTTTTTAATTTAATGTAATATGGAAACTATGAGACACAGATAGGAAATTCGGCAAAGCCAGGGACGATATAGGCTCAAAGTGGCCCTTGCGTCCCCTGTAGTTCGCTGAAATCTAGATCCACACACAGCCAGAAGGAATGATGCATTCTCCATGCACCGAGCGGCCATTGGTAGGCCCCTCGCGCCCGCCATTATGGTCTGGCTCTCTGGGGTTGACCACTCACCCACAGGCGTCATCGAGAGTCACTGGCAAGGTTGCTGACCGAGCCCTCTCGTCGGACTTAGAAGAACCCGTCCTACGCTCCAATAGGACTCCCCCCCCTTTAGCCCTCGAACCCTTAGTTCCCAGTACTCCCTGAATCTGCCGTCGAATCAAGGACCTCTGAGGTTCTGAGGTTGTAAGATATGAGATACTATGATACATATATGAGACATATGAGATATATGACACATACTATGAGACACAGATAGGAAATTCGGCAAAGCCAGGGACGATATAGGCTCAAAGTGGCCCTTGCGTCCCCTGTAGTTCGCTGAAATCTAGATCCACACACAGCCAGAAGGAATGATGCATTCTCCATGCACCGAGCGGCCATTGGTAGGCCCCTCGCGCCCGCCATTATGGTCTGGCTCTCTGGGGTTGACCACTCACCCACAGGCGTCATCGAGAGTCACTGGCAAGGTTGCTGACCGAGCCCTCTCGTCGGACTTAGAAGAACCCGTCCTACGCTCCAATAGGACTCCCCCCCCTTTAGCCCTCGAACCCTTAGTTCCCAGTACTCCCTGAAACTGCCGTCGAATCAAGGACCTCTGAGGTTCTGAGGTTTACACGGGGAACGCCGCGAACGCGGGGGGGTGTTACTGCTGTGTGCACCCCTTGGTTTTTCAACACCAGGCCTAGCCCTGGTGCAATTGTCGCGCACGGCAAGGGCGCTCCCAATGACGCACACACAGAGCGAAGACCCAAGAGTTACAAGACACGTGTGCCTCGCCTCAGACAACCAAGGAAAGACGGCCAGCTTACAGCTTCACTGGACATCAGTCAGTGGCACCCCTACGGAGGACAACACGCAGAGACGCCTCTCCACTCACTCCTCTAGAGTGATGAGACTATGAGACACAGTGTCATAATGTCAGCTGGCTGGTCGGCGGCAACAGCGGTGAAGCCTGGATCCACCCTCCACCGGACGTACCCGTCTCCAGCCCCGCCGTCTCCGGTTGCTGAAGCTCTGGGAGGAGGCCTCCAACATCCTGGGCCTCAACCACCGGGCGGTCCCCACAGCTCAACTGCTGGACCTCCCCATCATCGGCGGCTGCCGGTTCCTCCGCCCTCCCGACCTCCTGGCCCCCGCCCGCTGGCGCGGAGCCCGAGTCCGGGACCTCATCGTGGAGGAACACCTCATCGCCCGCCCAACGCGCTCGGCCCTGGCTGACGTCGCGGCCCTGGGCGCCTTTTGTCGGAGGCTGACCTCCGAGAACGCCGTGGGCTTCGGGGCCGAGTCTACACCCTCATATAGCTCTCTAGCTGCGGCCGTGGTGCTGCGAGGGACGGTTACGCCGTTCCTCAACGGCCTCACGACCCGTTCAGCCCGACGGGCGCTGGATCGCTCGCGCCTCGCCGCCACGCCCATCTCAAGGTTCACCTCGAGATGGTCGCCCACCATCGGTCCACCACCATCCAGGATCGACTGGGCCTCGCTGCGGCGCTGCGTCTTCTCGGGCTACGAGGCTGACGCGGCCCTCAAGTTGGCCCTCCACGCTCTGCCCCATCCGGCCCATCCTGCCTCGGTCGGCCCCTCCTGTCCTTCCTGCGGGTCCATCGACCGCTCCCTCTGCCACCGTTACTGGTGCTGTCCTTACATCAGGCCTCTCATTAGAGAGGCCTTCAACATCATAGGGCGGCCCCCTGACCTGCAGGCTTGGATTTTCGGCGGGTCCGGCCTTGAGGACGACGCCCTTTCCATCCTGGCGTCGGCAAAGTAGCGAATTTATCGCTACTTTGTCCAGGTTGGGCTCGGAGAAGCGATGGAGGACCCGCTCATCGCCTGGTCCGGGACCCTCCAGCGTCGAGGTCTCCTTCCATTATCCCCCTTGTAAAATATATGTAACATATATGTAAATATTTCATTCTATATGTAATATATTTCTTTTTCTTTTCTTTCTCTCTCTCTCGTTGATAGTAACGTTTTTAATTGTCAAAATTGTCATACATACATGCACATACATTTGATAGAGTGTAATTATTGACTAGATCGTCAATAAAGTCTGTTTTAGTTATCTACACACATACATACATACATCGCCGAGCGTGCGGCCACGCTAGTTTAGCTCCGCCGATTTTCGCCTCTGGCGGATGTATGCGTTCCGGCAATACGCCGAGTTTGGCATGGGCTGAAAGCCCTTCAAAAGCCGAAGAGAAGCCTGTAAGGCTCGGCTCTAAAGCACAGCCCAGTGCGGAAATAACAGCAAAAAACGTTTTGCAGATCAATTCCTCGATGAATTCAACAGAAAATCAAAGATATGCAAATTCGCCCACCGGCGGAAAGGATGCAAATTCGGCCGCGCCGTCCGCATCTAAAACTCTATCTTCTAATGACGCTGCCCAATCTCAAAGAAGCTGGGCAGACATAACAGCAGACGCAAGTCCTGAAAGCGACAACGGATATACTATCGTACAGAGTAGGAAAAGGCGCCGCGGTCCAGCGGATTCGTCTACAGCCGCCGCACACTCCTCCAACGCTATCAGAGGTACGGGCGCCAATCTTCGTCCGCGCTCATCCACGGGGCGGGTGCCTCGCGCACAGGAGATCAGAACCACGAGGGCGCACATCGTGGAGGCCTGGGCCCGGCAGGCGTCTTCCAACGAAGATCAATGCGTATACATCGAGCGCTGCCCCGAACTGGTGCCCTACCACTACCTCAGCGCCATCGATAGAATGGTCGGGGGTACCGCTGGAGTAATACAAATCTCCAAGATGAACGGCCACTTTTTGGTGGGACTACCCAACAGAGCCCTGGCCGACCGCCTTGTCAGCGAGGGCCTTGAGGTCGAAGGCACCCTATTTCGGGCCTTCCCATTCCGCAAGAGAGCGGAGAAGATCACGGTGGGCAACCTCCCCTTCTTCGTGGAGGACTCTGCCATCATCAGCGCCCTAAGGCCTTATGGGCGCGTAACATCTTTCGCGCCCAAACTGATGAAAGCCGGCTCTTATATCTACAACGACGGCCGCCGAAGGCTTTCATTGCCCTCCACGAAGAAGTGACCTCCGAGAGGCTCCCCACCCGCCTCGACATTACCATCAAAGGCGAGGCCTGGCCCGCTTACCTGTCCTCGGGCATCAAGTGCTCCAGGTGCCATGGCCAAGGACATCGCAGGGCCAACTGCCCCCTGCTTGCAGGGCGAGCCAACAACTCCAGATTGGCCCCACCAACCTCTCCTGCTGGCGTCCCATCAACGACCACCTCTGCCCCACTTCGGCGGTCAGCGGCCCAGCCTCCTGCTCCGGCGCCCTCCAGTACAGCCATGGAGATTCCCGGCTCTTCTCATGCGGCCCGAGCTATATCTCAATCTACAGCACCTCGGCCATCTCCACCAGTGGCCCCGGCCGTACCTATGGAGGAGGCGCCCCCTGCCCCTCCACCTGTGACCCCTGCTCCGTCCCTGCAGGTACCTGAGAATCCCGTAGGCCCTCGCTCGGCGACGCCGCGTCATCCAGAGCCGACGCCTCCCGCTCGGCCAGACTTCGCTGCCCCGCGTGGCCCTCCGCCCATCCAGGAGACCCTCAGGCCTGCAGCCCTAACACTAGACGTGGAAATGTCCGTTGAGGAGGAGACCTCTGAGTCTTCCACAACATCGACAACAAACTCAACGAGGGACGGCCTTATCGCATTCATCGAGAGGAACCCCGGCGTCTCCTTTGCTCGGACGGACGCCCTTGGTCTTGGGCGGGAGGAGGTCCTAGACCTCCTTTCCTCGAAGACCAGGGCGCGAAAGAGGGGACCCCTCCTGTCACCTCCGCAGATGGATGTTATTACCGGCCTCATTGGCCAACTTTTAACCCTGAGGCCCGGGGGAACAACCAACGTCTATAAAATACTCAGGCAGGTAAAATCGCAGCTGAGGTCCATACCAGCTGCAGTGCCTCCAACACCCCCACTGCCTGCGCCTCGGCCTGCCGAGCCAACACCACCCGCTCTCCACGGGGAAAGGACGTCACCGGACATCGCGACACCTCCGCCTCCTCTGTCTACCCAATTCATAGGTGCCTGCTACGACCAGGCAAACGATATTTTATATGCATTGAGCCGTGAGCGCTTCTCGGAGCCCTTATCCAACATAGGAGTCACAGAGGGTGACATCGTGGAGGCGATTTTATATCCCGTGGATACGGAACCTCTCCTCAGGCGCCTCTCCATCAGGAGAGAACCACTCTTGCCGAGATCATCAGCGCTGCATCTGAGTGCGCTCGGAACTCAGATCCCTTTGTGCGTGAGGGTCTACGCGTTCTCAGCGAAATGCTTCCCCTCTAATCTGTAAAAATATTTCCCATTAACTCTTGATAGAGTGTAATTATTGACTAGATCGTCAATAAAGTTCGTTTTCATTGTCTCTACATACATACATACATACACGTGTTGACCCTTGTGTGCGGCCACGCTTCGCGCGAGCTCCTCATCTTTCGCCTTTGAAAAGCGGAAAATTATCGCTGGAAGCGATAAATTTGGTATGGGCGGATAGCCCATTCAACGCCGAAGAAATACCTGCAAGGTACGGCTTAATACCTGAAACCAGCGCAGAATTATCTGCGGAAAACCAATTGCAGATTGAAAATTCAATCGAAATGCAAGAATCGGCCAGTAATGCAAATCTGCCTACTAGCGAACGATATGCAAAATCTGCCGTGTCGCACGAATTTGCCGCTACATTGCCTTCGTCTGGCGCGCTTCCAAGCCGACAGAACTGGGCGAAAATATCCGAGGATCAAGGTCCTGTTTCTGGAGACGACTTTACCGTCGTTCAAAACAAAAGAAAACGCCGCAACACGGGAGCACATGGCCGGCCTACCTTACATATGGCATCAAATGCTCTAGATGCCACGGACAGGGACACAGAAGAGCCAACTGCCCCCTTCTCCACGGGCAGTCCACCACCTCCAGACGGGCTCCACCGCTCTCTCCCACCAAACTCCAACCACTGACCGCGCCTGGACTGCCTAAACGGTTCTCGGCCGCGCCTGCGCCAGATCCTCGCCTACATGGGTGCGGCAGGTCCAGGAGATCAGGACCACGAGGGCGCACATCGTGGAAGCCAGAGCTCGCCAGGCGTCCTGCAACGAGGAGCAGTGCCTCTACCTGGAGTACTGCCCGGACTATCAGACATATCAATACCTAAAAGCCATTGAAAGAGTCGTCGGAGGATCCAAGAACGTTGTCCAATTTGCCAAGGTAAATGGGCACTACTTGCTTGGACTCACCAGCAGATCCCTGGCGGAACGGCTGATCCGGGAGGGCCTCGAGGTCGAGGGAACCCTCATCAGAACCTTCCCCTTTAGGAAGCGCTCCATCAAAATCACAATAGGGAACCTACCCTTCTTTGTGGAGGACGCCGCCGTGATCAATGCCCTCTCCCGATTTGGACGAATCACCTCGATCGCCCCCAAACTGCTAAGGGCTGGCGAATTTGACTTCACTGACGGCCGTCGGGAGGCTTTTATTCTCCTCCACGACGGCGTTGCCGTTGACAAGCTTCCCACCCGCTTTGAAATTAAAATTAAAGGTGAGGCTTGGCCGGCCTACCTTACATATGGCATCAAATGCTCTAGATGCCACGGACAGGGACACAGAAGAGCCAACTGCCCCCTTCTCCACGGGCAGTCCACCACCTCCAGACGGGCTCCACCGCTCTCTCCCACCAAACTCCAACCACTGACCGCGCCTGGACTGCCTAAACGGTTCTCGGCCGCGCCTGCGCCAGCACCTCCCAGTTCAGCTGTCGAGGATTCTGGCGCTTCTCCTGCGGCCCGAGCTGTGACTCCATCTACAGCACCTCGGCCATCTCCACCAGCGGCCCCGACCTTACCTATGGAGGAGGCGTCTCCTGCCCCTCCACCTGTGACCCCTGCTCCGTCCCTGCGGGCACCTGTGAGTCACGTGCCTGCAGCCCCAACACCGGACGTTGAGTTGTCCATCATCGAGGAGATTTCTACATCCTCCACGTCTTCGACAAAAACATCAACGAGAGAAGGCCTCGTGACTTTCATCGAGAGGAACCCGGGCATCTCCTTTGCCCAGACGGACGCCCTTGGCCTCGGGCGGGAGGAGGTCTTGGACATCCTCTCCTCGAAGACCAAGGCTCGAAAGCGGGGACCCCTCCTGTCACCCTCGCAGGGCGGCGCTCTCGCCGGCCTAATCCATCAACTCTTGGGCCAGAGGCCCGGAGGGGATAGTAACATCTATAAAGTCCTGCGACAGGTCTTGTCAGAGCTGAGGACCGCCCCTACCGCAGTGCCTTCAACACCCCCACTGCCTGCGCCTCGGCCTTCTGGGCCTACGCCGCCTACTTCCCACAGCGAAGAACTGATGCCTGCTGTGATGACACCTCCGCCGCCCGCCCCGACGGAGATGGAGGAGAACAATCCGATGACGGAAAAAGAGCGTTGTGCACCCCCACCGCCTGCGCCTCGGTTCGCTGAGCCGACACCCCCCACTCCCCATGGGGAAGAGCTAACACCGGCCATGGCGACACCTCCGCCTCCACTGCCATTCCTGATCCAGGTGGAGCTGGAGACTAAGTGCGTAGACCGGATATTTGACCTGTTCAAAGAGCAGAACTATCAACAGGCCTTGGGGCCCCTACTCAAGAAGGGGCTAGATATTGACAACCTCTCACATTCGATCGTGTGGCTCAAGAGTAAGGAGTACCTCCTCAAGTCTCTCAGATCTAGACCCAGACACAAAGCCACTCTCGCCGAGTTTCTCGGCACTGTCGCCGAACATGCTCACGATGACCACCCCTTAATTCAAAGGGGAATATACGAGCTCAGGCTGGCTCTGCGCTCCTAACAGAATCAAGTCTATTGTAAATTTTTGTAGTTTCTCCCATTGACTTTGGGTGTAATCATTGACTAAAAGTCAATAAAATTATTTAATTGTCAAAATTGTCATACATACATTAAGGATAGCCTTGCCCTCCTGATCAATGTACATTGTTTGCCCTTTTGACTCCTCGTGAGTAATTGTTGACCAGCGGTCAATAAAAAATATTTAATTGTCATACATAAAATAAATTATTTACATACTAACAATAAATACATACATTATTTCTATACTAACATTAAAAACATACATACGCCGACCGTGCGGCCACGCGTCGCGCGAGCTCCGTATTTTTCGCATCTGGCGAGCGATGTATCATCCATAAACATGCCGAATTCGGCATCGCCAGGGGGCCCGGGACCTGCTGGACAGGGGCCTGGAGGGTGCAGCATCCTATCTCCAGCCGGTGGCGAGAATTCGCTTAAAAGCGAATTACATCGAGAAATCTCTAGAGAGAATTCTGCAAATAAAGATTATACAAATCCGCCGACAGGCGTTGGAAATGCAAATCTGGCCGTCGCGCGCGGTGACGTCACGTCCGGCTTGCCGGCGGCTACGTCATCCAATGGCGCTGCCCGTGCCCTGAGAAACTGGGCGGACTGCCCTGAAGATCAAGGCCCTGGAGCGGACGACGACTTTACCGTCGTGAAGACCAAGAAGAGACGCCGCGAATCGTCGAATTCGCCTACGCCGCTGCACCATCCTCCAACAGCGGAGGCGCCAGGAGGAGCCGCCGAATGCAATTATCGGCGCGATCGGTGCCCCGGGCACAGGAGATCCCGACAACCAGGGCCCACATCGCGGAGGCCCGGGCGCGGCAGGCGTCCTCTGCTGAGGAGCACTGCGTCTACTTGAACATGGCCCCGAACTCCAGCCCTTCCACTACCTAAGGGCGCTGGACAGGTTGCTTGGAGGAACCGCCGGAGTCGTCCAAGTCTCCAAGGTAAACGGCCACCAACTCCTGGGACTGGCCAACAGAGGCCTCGCCGAGCGCCTCATAAACAACGGCCTTGAGGTTGAGGGCACTCTCCTCAGGGCTTTTCCTTTCCGCAAAAGAGCGGAGAGGATAACGGTGGGCAACCTCCCCTTCTTCGTGGAGGACTCAGCCATCATCAGCGCCCTTGGGCCCTATGGACGCATTACATCCATCACGCCCAAAATGATGAAGGCCGGCCCATACACCTACACCGACGGCCGCCGTGAGGCGTTCATCGTTCTCCACGAAGGAGTGACCACCGAGAGGCTCCCCACCCGCCTCGACATCACCATCAAAGGCGAGGCCTGGCCCGCTCACCTGTCCCCCGGCATTAAGTGTTCCAGATGCCACGGGCAGGGGCACCGCAGGGCCAACTGACCCCTGCTTGCAGGGCGAGCCAACAACACCGGATTGGCCCCGCCAACCTTTCCTGCTGGCGTCCCACCACCGACCACTTCTGCACCGCCTCAGCGGTCAGCAGCCCAGCCTCCTGCACCGGCACCCTCCGGCCCAGCCATGGAGACTCCCGGCGCTTCTCCTGCGGCCCGGGCTATGATTCCATCCACAGCACCTCGGCCATCTCCACCAGTGGCCCCGGGCGTACCTATGGAGATGGCGCCTCCTGCCCCTCCACCTGTGATCCCGACTCAGTCCAAGCGGGCACCTGGGAGTTACGTGCCTGCAGCCCTAACACCAGACATTGAGATGTCCAACATCGAGGAGACATCTGCATCCTCCACGTCATCGACAACTATATCAACGAGAGACGGCCTCATCGCTTTCATCGAGAGGAACCCCGGCGTGTCCTTTGCTCGGATGGACGCCCTTCGTCTTGGGCGGGAGGAGGTCCTGGACCTCCTTTCTTCGAAGACCAAAAGAAAAAGCAAGGACCCCTCCTGTCACCTACGCAAGGCCACGCTCTCGTCCGCCTAATCGGCCAACTCTTGGCCCTGAGGCCCGGAAGAAGCTCCAATATATATAAAGTCCTCAGACAGGGAAAGGCTGAGCTGAGGACCCCACTAGCCGCAGTGCCTCCAATACCCACACTGCCTGCGCCTCGGCCCGCTGAGCCTACACCACCCGCTCCCCAGGACATGGATTCGACACCGGCCATGGCCACACCTCCGCCTCCACCGTCTGCACATGTGGAGGACACCCCGGACATAATCATTTGGAGGAAGTCGCAAACTCTATATGGAAAATTCAAGGAGGAACTCGACCTGGAGCCTATGTCCCATACAGGGATCGACCACCTCGATCTGGTGGATGCGACCCTAGATCTCAAGGACAGGGTGAACTTCGTCCCGCGACTCCTGCCCACGGAAAAGAACAATCTGGCCCAACAACTTGGCGCTCTCTTAGAGCGCGCCCTGAATCTGGATCCTTCTCTTTGTGAGAAAATATCCGGGCTCAGGGCCGCCTTGTCATCCTGACCCTCTCTGAGGGCATCCCTTGATGAATAATTTGTAAATAGGTTTGCTTAACTCTCCAGAGTGTACTGTTGACTAAGATGTCAATAAAGACGTTTTCATTGTCATACATTAAATAGATACATTACTTATATACCTATATAAATAACATACATTACTTATATACACTATTTACATACGTACTTTGAATACATACATTAATGATATACATGAAATATATTATTTACATTCATTCCTTATTTCTATACTAACATTAAAAACATACATACATACTTACATAACATAAACCCATTATTCAAATAACTAAATTACATACATATATTACCTACTAGCCGAATGACCCGGGCAACGCCCGTGTTTTACCCGACTGTAGATGTTACAACGGTGATCCTTAGGTCGCTGGTTCAAATCCGGCTCGAGGGAACCGGCGAGCACGTGACCTCCCTGTGCGCGCCATCCGTGACAGAGGCCGATGAGGAAAGACGGTCGTGACTATATATATATAATATAATATAATATATGTATGAGTACATTTTGTGTGTAGAAAAAGGATTAGTTGACTTTATAAGGTAAACTTATTCATACAGTTTGTATCCCTCGATAGCTCAGTTGGCAGAGCGGAGGACTGTAGATGTTACAACGGTGATCCTTAGGTCGCTGGTTCAAATCCGGCTCGAGGGAGTTTCATTTTTATTTTTATTGGCTGCCGGCGAGCACGTGACCTCCCTGTGCGCGCGCATCCGTGACAGAGGCCGATGAGGAAAGACGGTCGTGACTATATATATTAATATGCATTACCTAAATACATTAAATAGATACATTACTTATATACATATATTAAATACATACATTACTTACATACACTATTTACATACTTACATTAAATACATACATTACTTACATATATGAAATAAATTATTTTTACCTACTAACATTAAATTCATACATGTGATGAAGTCCTGGTAGCTCTTGTTGAATTACTGTCGACTAAATCTGTGATGAGGTATCCAGTCGACTTAAACTGTGGTGTGAGTCCCTGTCAACTCTCGCTATACTGTGTTGACCGAGAGGAACAGTCAGGATGGGGAGTTTTCCAGTACCTCTCTGCACCTTGGAAGACCTTTTACAGTTCTCACAAAGTACAGGCAGTCGTGGTCGAGGCAGAGTGGAAAGTTTGGGGATGTCCATACACAAAAAACGAAGACACAGTTGCACTAAGAAAGTTCCGTGAACAGATAAAAGTTGAGCTAGGAGCGAAAGATGGAGAGATAGAAGAGTTCTTACTGACTACATGGTGGATGAGAGGAGGACCTTGGTGACAACCGACGAGGGCTTGCGTGAGGGTGAACTAACTGTATTTTTGGCTAAAGACTGGGGCCTTTATATACCTTTTCTGAGAAAGGGGGGTTTTGCATTTCAGCACATGCGAGAGGGGCGTGGATCGTCTGGCGAAACTGTACACAGGCGCAGTGGCCGTTTCCATCTTTAGACTTTGTTGTTTTGGGAATACTATATGCTCGATCTCTGCTTTAGCTCAACTCTTAATCTATCACAGAGTTTTATTTATTTGTCCTCTGTTTGTACAAATGTAATGACACATGTCAATAATGCGTAAAATCATTTAAATGTGTTTCTATTATACAATATTAAAATCTTGTTATTAGTTATATACAATATGGGGTTGTTGGCTTAAATTACCATAGATGGGCCCCGGGAGTGAAAGGGTTTTTCCGGGTTTAAGCGGATAAAGCCTCTCTAACACAGGTAAGTAATTAAAATTTATTTTAATTAATTTAAACTGTGAGGGTTAAAAAGGGCTATAACAAGATGATTTGTTTGGATATATGAAAGTGAAATAAAAATGACATTTTTGTTTGATTGAAAAAATGATGATTAAAATAAAATGATGACATAAAAATTCACATTCTAAGAGAATATTGGCGGGCGTTGAAAAGGGTTAGTAGTTAAAGAATATGCAATTGTTAGGCGTGCACATGTTAACCAAATACTTAGATACAGGTGCAAAGCGAGGAAATAGACTTGATCGTCTTCCTAGGCAATGTTTCACTTGCGATCCTATATAAGGGTTACAGTGCTTTGTCACAATTTTAGGATTATTGGGTTAAAAGTTGTTGAAGAAAAGTTGCTTATTAATATGATTGAAAGGGGTGGTAGAGCCATGCGATAAGTAGAATTGTAGCGACAGTAGGTGTTCTGCTTGACTTGAAATCAAAGGTTGATTGTGGTCCGCTAGAGCAGAAAAATAAAGTTGAAAATTGAAAGTTTGTGCATGCGTCGGTGATTGTGCTCTACGGATGATTGAAATGAACTCTTGAAACGTGTTCAGGCCAGAAGTTGAGATTTTTAAATCTGGGGAACTGTGTTCAAAGAGTTCGTTGAAAAAACGAAAAAAAAATTGTCAAGCAGTGCTGTCGTTTTTCTACAATGAAGTGAAACAATGGCTGAAAAAGATAGTTCTAATAAAGAATAGGGAATTGGTTGAAGAATATGATTGTTGAAAACTATTGTTGTAGATGCCCGATAGTTGGTGATAAACATTGTCATATTATAAAGCTATTTAAGCAAATATAAAATATAGTGAATAAAAAGATAGAAATATGATTGCCGATAAAAAAGTTTAAGTGGACAAGATCAAGCATGTAATATATAAAAGATATATTAATTAAGAAAATAAAAATGATTTTTGAAACAATTAAATGTTTTGCAATACTAAAATAATATCATGAAAAATAAAAGTAAATTTGATTAAAGTTTTTTTTTTTTAAATCATGTTGGAATAAAAATTTGATTATATAATTGAAAGGTAAAAATAAAAATAATTATTCAAGATTTTATACAAAAATTAGAATATAATTAAAGGTTATTAATAATAGGATAAATGTTAAGTAGTGGAAAATTGAACAATGATCTCGTTTATCCGAAAAGGTGATATGTAGATAATTTTATCTCTTTTCCGTTATAAAGTCTATATCAGACTTAACCAAATTGTTTTAATTAGTGATTATTTGTAAAGTTTTTATAAATAATGAGGTCACGTTGGTGATCTTAAAATTGCGACATACAACTGTTTGGTAGCTGTACATTTTTTCTAGTGGTTGAAAATTAGAAATTGTTTAGACACTGGGTCTTTAAGAAGCACAGTGAAATATGAATGTAAAATTAATCATATTGTACCAATAATAAATTGTGATGCGCTGTGTCCGTTGTATAAATAGAAATTTCAGAAGCGCAATTTATTGGTTGGATTGGTTACTAATATGTTATGTATTGTGATCTCCATTAACATGTAAAATGTTTGATATGTGTGGTGTGGTTAAGGAGTTTGTGAGATTCTCGAGGAAATCTAAATGATAAGTGTGAAACATGTGTTTAAAATGGCGATCATGAAGCTAGCGGTCAAGATCTGCCTTGTGAGGGGAGAAGGACGTTGGGCGGAGATATGTAACTGAAATAGATTCGGGGATTGACGTCATAAAGGGCGTCCACTTTCTGTCTTTCTCGGTATCGTCGTGGGTGGTCAATCATGGGGGATGTTTGTTATTTTTATCGTTTACTTAAAACTGATTTTTTCTCTCTTCTGTTGAGGTTTGAAATTTTCTTTTATAATTGAAAGATATGATTTTCTCGGTGTTCGTAGTTGTTGTGTTTCGAAGTTAGTTTAGACTTAGTAAAAATGTTATTCGATGTTTTCAGATTAGAAGTGTGGAGAAAGTGCGACTTTCGACGTGGATACGCTTTGGGGTGAGATGCAATAGGCATGAAGGCGTCTTTGGCCTGAAAAGTGAAAAGGTTTTGTGATGTAGCGCTATGACACGAAGTGAAAAATTGTGAATGAAAAGGTGTCCCGTGAAGTCGTTGTTTGGTACAGAATCTAAACTGTTTCACCATGAATAACAAATTTACTAACGTCATGGGTGGTGGTTGTACGAACACATATTGAGAATTTTTAGATTGTTATGGATGTGGCACGTTCAATGCGAAAATGTTTAGTGTGCGTTTAGTGGACGATATGGAGCTTGTGAGGCTCGAAATTGGATTCGTGTGTTAAGTCGCGCACTAAAAATTGTTGCCAATTGGAGAGAGTGATGTGTGGAAATGTTGTAAGGTTTGTTGAAAGAAATGTGCTGATGACCAACCATGCATGTAAAAGGAAAAGACGAGGGAGTGTGACTATGTTGGATTTTTAACTTGTTTTGGGGAAGGACAGTTATTTTTCTAGTTGTGATTTTGAAGATATTGTCTCTCAGGAGAGAAATCACAAAATATTTCTGAAATTAAAAAATGCGTTTCACCTATTATGATTTATGTTTAAAATTTTGAATTGTTTTATCGTTGATTATGGTAGTTAAAATGATTCTTGTAAAAGGGCAATGTCGTGATAGTGACAAATAATTTGGATTTGGGCGTTTACATAAAATGGTGAATATGACAATGATTTTTGAAAATGTTTAAGTATTTGATCAAGAAATTGGTATGTTTTGGAATGAAAATGATATTAAGAAAAACAAAAATAAGTTTAGAAAAATGATGAGAGTAATTTAATAAATAAAAATAATGATTTTTTTTTAGTTGTAGATTTGGATAATGCCATTTTAGGTTAAATTTGCAAAGATATGGTAAAATTAGTAAATTGGTAAAAATGCGTGATAGGCGAATTTTTTTAAAGTAAAATTGAGAGTTATAATAATTATAATTACAATTATATTTTCACAAAGAGTATCTTTTTTTATTTAAAAATGCTAGCTTTCAAGCGTTATTCGCTCTTCAACGGGCTTACAAAAATATCGACTTAATCCCATTAGAAATATTTACAAAAACAAACGAACGCGCGCCGCGTGGATATATATAACTGAAAATTTTGAATTGGTTTTTAATTTAACTATTTTAAATATTTTATGGAATATATCTATTTCAATTTTTAGGGCATCCAGAACCTATAAAATTAATCTATTGATTTCTTCTGAGATATCGGTATTGTGATGGTAAAACTATTTTTCTGTTTATGCTGTTGTATTCATTGGAAACAAGAGATTCTAATAGTAATCGTTGAAATTTGCTCTTAATGTCTTTGTAGTGGCATTTCGTTTGTGTTAGGTTAAATTGGTGACCGGTCTGTGCAATATGTTGATAGATCATAGAACGTTGGTCTTTTGTTCTGATATTTCTGTTATGTTCGTTTAGTCTAACTTGTGTCGATCTTCTTGTCTCACCTATGTAGGTAGCATTGCAGTCTTGGCATTGATTCGAGTAAATTGCATTGGTTTGAATTTTAGGTTCCAGTTGTTTTTCCGATAGGTCAACTTCTTAGAAATCCCATAACAAATTTTTGTAAGCCCGTTGAAGAGCGAATAACGCTTGAAAGCTAGCATTTTTAAATAAAAAAGATACTCATTGTGAGAATATATTTGTAACTATAATACTTTTTCACAATTTCATCATGAATAAAAATTGAGAGTAATAACTTGAAATTTATAATCTGATTAAATATTAAAGTAAATTTGATAAATGACAGTACGAAAAATTTAAAAATTGAATAAAAAATTATATAAAAAGGTAAAAATTGATTTTAAAATGCTTAAAGTGAAAATAAAAATACAAAATTTATAGGGAATCAAGTTGTGAACTTGAGGATAAAGTTATGTAAGATTTTAAAACTTACAGTTTTGAAGATAGTTCAGTCAGGAGACTTGATCTTTGGTTGTTTTCCTGCTGACGTGGAAGTCGCTCCATGTTGGACTTGTAGAATCTTGTAGCTTCTGTGAAGTTGATTTGAAACTTGTCGCTTTGATCATGTCTCGACGATGTCAGGCCGAAGGTCTAGAACTTCTAACCGGGTTTGCGTCATTCTGATCTTCGGTTTCCATGATTTGCGGGAATTTCGACTGTGTCGTTGGGGTGGTCAGCTTGCTCCCGGCGTTGGCGATCTGTTAGCGGGTCTGCGGAGGTCCCTTGGGGCGGCGTTTCTTCGGTAAATATCTCTTTTTGGGGAGCGATTGCTTGGTCGTTTCGTTGGAATGGTCGGTTTGTTCCTCCAAAGTCGTTTCTTGTTTGGGGTAGATTGCTCAGTCGTATCGTTGAAATGGTCGATTTGCTCCTCCATCTTTGCTCTTTCTCGCTTCTATCTGAACAGGCTTCTTACCTTCTTCGTTTTGTTCATCCTGTCGACTTACAATGTGATGAAGTCCTGGTATATATCTTTAGATCGCTGTCTTTAACTACTGTACCTCTCTCAATGAAATATCTGTACCTCTCTTTCTTCAATTTTGTACTTCTGTTATAAAATATCTGTACCTCGCTGTCTTAAACTACTGTACCTCTGTTTAAAAGTATCTGTACATCCTTGTCTTTAATTAATGTGCCTCTGTCAATGAAATATATGTTTCTCCCTTTCTTTAACTACTGTACCTCTGTTATAAAATATCTGTACCTCCCTGTCTTTAACTACTCTACCTCTATTATAAAATATATGTACCTCTCTATTTTCAACTAATGTACCTCTGTTTCAAAATATCTTTAACTACTGAACCTCTGTCAATAAAATATCTGTTTTACTAGGTCTTTAACTACTGTACTTCTGTTGTAAAATATCTGTACCTCTCTGTCTTTAACTACTGTACCTCTTTTATAAAATATCTGTACCTCCTTGTCTTTAACTACTGTACCTCTGTCAATAAAATATCTGTTTCTCACTGTCTTTAACTACTGTACCTCTGTTAAAAAATATTTGTTTCTCCCTGTCTTTAACTCCTGTACCTCTGTTATAAAATATCTGTACCACTCTGTCTTTAACTACTGTACCTCTGTTATAAAATATCAGTACCTCTCTTTCTTTAACTACTGTACCTCTTTTATAAAATATCTGTACCTCCTTGTCTTTAACTACTGTACCTCTCTCAATAAAATATCTGTTTCTCACTGTCTTTAACTACTGTACCTCTGTTATAAAATATCTGTACCTCGCTGTCTTAAACTACTGTACCTCTGTTTAAAAGTATCTACATCCTTGTCTTTAACTAATGTGCCTCTGTCAATGAAATATATGTTTCTCCCTGTCTTTAACTACTGTATCTCTGTTATAAAATATCTGTACCTCCGTGTCTTTAACTACTCTACCTCTGTTATAAAATATATGTACCTTTCTATTTTCAACTAATGTTCCTCTGTTACAAAATATCTGTAAATCCTTGTCTTTAAATACTGAACCTCTGTCGATGAAAAATCTGTTTTACTCTGTCTTTAACTACTGTACTTCTGTTGTAAAATATCTGTACCTCTCTGTCTTTAACTACTGTACCTCTGTTATAAAATATATCTACCTCTCTGTCTTTAACTTCAGTACCTCTGTTTTAAAATATCTGTAAATACTTGTCTTTAAATACTGAACCTCTGTCCCTGAACCTTTCTCCCTGTCTATAACTACTGTATCTCTGTTAGAAAATATCTGTACCTCGATGTCTTTAACTACTGTATCTCTGTCAATAAAATATCTGTTTCTCCTTGTCTTTAACTACTGTACCTCTGTTTAAAAGTATCTATACCTCCTTGTCTTTAACTAATGTGCGTCTGTCAATAAAATATCTGTTTCTCCCTGTCTTTAACTACTATACCTCTGTTATAAAATATCTGTACCTCTCAGTCTTTAACTACTGTATCTCTGTTATGAAATATCAGTACCTCGCTGTCTTTAACTACTGTACCTCTGTCAATAGAATATCTGTTTCTCCCTGTCTTTAATTACTGTACCTCTGTTATAAAATATCTTTAGATCGCTGTCAATAAAATATCTTTTTCTCCTTGTCTTTAACTACTGTACCTCTGTTTAAAAGTATCTGTACCTCCTTGTCTCTAACTAATGTGCGTCTGTCAATAAAATATCTGTTTCTCCCTGTCTTTAACTACTATACCTCTGTTATAAAATATCTGTACCTCTCTTTCTTTAACTACTGTACCTCTTTTATAAAATATCTGTACCTCCTTGTCTTTAACTACAGTACCTCTCTCAATAAAATATCTGTTTCTCACTGTCTTTAACTACTGTACCTCTGTTATAAAATATCTGTACCTCGCTGTCTTAAACTACTGTACCTCTGTCAATAAAATATCTTTTTCTCCTTGTCTTTAACTACTGTACCTCTGTTTAAAAGTATCTGTACCTCCTTGTCTTTAACTAATGTGCGTCTGTCAATAAAATATCTGTTTCTCCCTGTCTTTAATTACTGTACCTCTGTTATAAAATATCTGTACCTCCCTGTCTTTAACTACTCTACCTCTGTTATAAAATATATGTACCTTTCTATTTTCAACTAATGTACCTCTGTTACAAAATATCTGTAAATCCTTGTCTTTAAATACTGAACCTCTGTCAATAAAATATCTGTTTTTCCCTGTTTTTAACTACTGTACCTCTGTTATAAAATATCTGTACCTCTCTGTCTTTACTACTGTACCTTTGTTTTAAAATATCTGTAAATCCTTGTTTTCAAATACTGAACCTCTGTCAATAAATAATCTGTTTCTCCCTGTCTTTAACTACTGTACCTCTGTTATAAAATATCTGTACCACCCTGTCTTTAACTACTCTACCTCTGTTATAAAATATATGTACCTCTCTATTTTCAACTAATGTACCTCTGTTTCAAAATATCTGTAAATCCTTGTCTTTAAATACTGAACCTCTGTCAATAAAATATCTGTTTTACTCTGTCTTTAACTACTGTACTTCTGTTGTTAAATATCTGTACCTCTCTGTCTTTAACTACTGTACCTCTGTTTTGAATATCTGTACCTCCTTGTCTTTAACTACTGTACTTCTGTCAATAAAATACCTGTTTCTCCCTGTCTTAACTACTCTACCTCTTTATAAAATATATGTTTCTCCCTGTCTTTAACTACTGTACCTCTGTTATAAAATATCTGTACCTCCCTGTCTTTAACTACTCTACCTCTGTTATAAAATATATGTACCTTTCTATTTTCAAATAATGTACCTCTGTTACAAAATATCTGTAAATCCTTGTCTTTGAATACTGAACCTCTGTCGATAAAATATCTGTTTTACTATGTCTTTAACTACTGTACTTCTGTTGTAAAATATCTGTACCTCTGTGTCTTTAACTACTGTACCTCTTTTATAAAATATCTGTACCTCCCTGTCTTTAACTACTGTACCTCTGTTATAAAATATCAGTACCTCTTTTTCTTTAACTTCTGTACCTCTGTTTTAAAATATCTGTAAATACTTGTCTTTAAATACTGAAACTCTGTCAATAAAATATCTGTTTCTCCCTGTCTATAACTACTCTATCTCTGTTATAAAATATCTGTACCTCCCTGTCTTTAACTACTATATCTCTGTTATAAAATATCAGTACCTTTCTGTCTTTAACTACTGTACCTCTGTTTTAAAATAACTGTACCTCCGTGGCTTTAACTACTGTACCTCTGTTAAAAAATATGTTTCTTCTGTCTTTAACTACTGTACCTCTGTTATAAAATATCTGTACCACTCTGTCTTTAACTACTGTACCTCTGTTATAAAATATCAGTACCTCTCTTTCTTTAACTACTGTATCTTTGTTATAAAATATCTGTACCTCTCTGTCTTTAACTACTTTACTTCTTTTATAAAATATTTGTACCTCCTTGTCTTTAATTACTGTACCTCTGTCAATAAAATATCTGTTTCTCATTGTCTTTAACTACTGTATCTCTGTTAGAAAATATCTGTACCTCGATGTCTTTAACTACTGTATCTCTGTCAATGAAATATCTGTTTCTCCCTTTCTTTAACTACTGTACCTCTGTTATAAAATATCTGTACCTCCCTGTCTTTAACTACTCTACCTCTGTTATAAAATATATGTACCTCTCTATTTTCAACTAATGTACCTCTGTTTCAAAATATCTTTAACTACTGAACCTCTGTCAATAAAATATCTGTTTTACTAGGTCTTTAACTACTGTACTTCTGTTGTAAAATATCTGTACCTCTCTGTCTTTAACTACTGTACCTCTTTTATAAAATATCTGTACCTCCTTGTCTTTAACTACTGTACCTCTGTCAATAAAATATCTGTTTCTCACTGTCTTTAACTACTGTACCTCTGTTAAAAAATATTTGTTTCTCCCTGTCTTTAACTCCTGTACCTCTGTTATAAAATATCTGTACCACTCTGTCTTTAACTACTGTACCTCTGTTATAAAATATCAGTACCTCTCTTTCTTTAACTACTGTACCTCTTTTATAAAATATCTGTACCTCCTTGTCTTTAACTACTGTACCTCTCTCAATAAAATATCTGTTTCTCACTGTCTTTAACTACTATACCTCTGTTATAAAATATCTGTACCTCGCTGTCTTAAACTACTGTACCTCTGTTTAAAAGTATCTGTACATCCTTGTCTTTAACTAATGTGCCTCTGTCAATGAAATATATGTTTCTCCCTGTCTTTAACTACTGTACCTCTGTTATAAAATATCTGTACCTCCCTGTCTTTAACTACTCTACCTCTGTTATAAAATATATGTACCTTTCTATTTTCAACTAATGTACCTCTGTTACAAAATATCTGTAAATCCTTGTCTTTAAATACTGAACCTCTGTCAATAAAATATCTGTTTTTCCCTGTTTTTAACTACTGTACCTCTGTTATAAAATATCTGTACCTCTCTGTCTTTACTACTGTACCTTTGTTTTAAAATATCTGTAAATCCTTGTTTTCAAATACTGAACCTCTGTCAATAAATAATCTGTTTCTCCCTGTCTTTAACTACTGTACCTCTGTTATAAAATATCTGTACCACCCTGTCTTTAACTACTCTACCTCTGTTATAAAATATATGTACCTCTCTATTTTCAACTAATGTACCTCTGTTTCAAAATATCTGTAAATCCTTGTCTTTAAATACTGAACCTCTGTCAATAAAATATCTGTTTTACTCTGTCTTTAACTACTGTACTTCTGTTGTTAAATATCTGTACCTCTCTGTCTTTAACTACTGTACCTCTGTTTTGAATATCTGTACCTCCTTGTCTTTAACTACTGTACTTCTGTCAATAAAATACCTGTTTCTCCCTGTCTTAACTACTCTACCTCTTTATAAAATATATGTTTCTCCCTGTCTTTAACTACTCTACCTCTGTTATAAAATATATGTACCTTTCTATTTTCAACTAATGTACCTCTGTTACAAAATATCTGTAAATCCTTGTCTTTAAATACTGAACCTCTGTCGATAAAATATCTGTTTTACTATGTCTTTAACTACTGTACTTCTGTTGTAAAATATCTGTACCTCTGTGTCTTTAACTACTGTACCTCTTTTATGAAATATCTGTACCTCCTTGTCTTTAACTACTGTACCTCTGTCAATAAAATATCTGTTTCTCACTGTCTTTAACTACTGTACCTCTGTTAAAAAATATTTGTTTCTCCCTGTCTTTAACTACTGTACCTCTGTTATAAAATATCTGTACCTCCCTGTCTTTAACTACTGTACCTCTGTTATAAAATATCAGTACCTCTCTTTCTTTAACTTCTGTACCTCTGTTTTAAAATATCTGTAAATACTTGTCTTTAAATACTGAACCTCTGTCAATAAAATATCTGTTTCTCCCTGTCTATAACTACTGTATCTCTGTTATAAAATATCTGTACCTCGCTGTCTTTAACTACTGAATCTCTGTCAATAAAATATCTGTTTCTCCCTGTCTTTAACTACTCTACCTCTGTTTAAAAGTATCTGTACCTCCTTGTCTTTAACTAATGTGCCTCTGTCAATAATATATCTGTTTCTCCATGTCTTTAACTACTGTACCTCTGTTATAAAATATCTGTACCTCCCTATCTTTAACTACTGTACCTCTTTTATAAAATATCTGTACCTCCTTGTCTTTAACTACTGTACCTCTGTCAATAAAAAATCTGTTTCTCACAGTCTTTAACTACTGTACCCCTGTTATTAAATATCTGTACCTCGCTCTCTTTAATTAATGTACCTCTGTCAATGAAATATCTGTTTCTCCCTGTCTTTAACTACTGTACCTCTGTTATAAAATATCTGTACCTCCCTGTCTTTAACTACTATATCTCTGTTATAAAATATCAGTACCTTTCTGTCTTTAACTACTGTACCTCTGTTTTAAAATAACTGTACCTCCTTGGCTTTAACTACTGTACCTCTGTTAAAAAATATGTTTCTTCTGTCTTTAACTACTGTACCTCTGTTATAAAATATCTGTACCTCTCTGTCTTTAACTACTGTACCTCTGTTAAAAAATATGTTTCTTCTGTCTTTAACTACTGTATCTTTGTTATAAAATATCTGTACCACCCTGTCTTTAACTACTCTACCTCTGTTATAAAATATATGTACCTCTCTATTTTCAACTAATGTACCTCTGTTTCAAAATATCTGTAAATCCTTGTCTTTAAATACTGAACCTCTGTCAATAAAATATCTGTTTTACTCTGTCTTTAACTACTGTACTTCTGTTGTTAAATATCTGTACCTCTCTGTCTTTAACTACTGTACCTCTGTTTTGAATATCTGTACCTCCTTGTCTTTAACTACTGTACCTCTGTCAATAAAATATCTGTTTCTCACTGTCTTTAACTACTGTACCTCTGTTAAAAAATATTTGTTTCTCCCTGTCTTTAACTCCTGTACCTCTGTTATAAAATATCTGTACCACTCTGTCTTTAACTACTGTACCTCTGTTATAAAATATCAGTACCTCTCTTTCTTTAACTACTGTACCTCTTTTATAAAATATCTGTACCTCCTTGTCTTTAACTACTGTACCTCTCTCAATAAACTATCTGTTTCTCACTGTCTTTAACTACTGTACCTCTGTTATAAAATATCTGTACCTCCCTGTCTTTAACTTCTCTACCTCTGTTATAAAATATATGTACCTCTCTATTTTCAACTAATGTACCTCTGTTTCAAAATATCTTTAACTACTGAACCTCTGTCAATAAAATATCTGTTTTACTAGGTCTTTAACTACTGTACTTCTGTTGTAAAATATCTGTACCTCTCTGTCCTTAACTACTGTACCTCTTTTATAAAATATCTGTACCTCCTTGTCTTTAACTACTGTACCTCTGTCAATAAAATATCTGTTTCTCACTGTCTTTAACTACTGTACCTCTGTTAAAAAATATTTGTTTCTCCCTGTCTTTAACTCCTGTACCTCTGTTATAAAATATCTGTACCACTCTGTCTTTAACTACTGTACCTCTGTTATAAAATATCAGTACCTCTCTTTCTTTAACTACTGTACCTCTTTTATAAAATATCTGTACCTCCTTGTCTTTAACTTCTGTACCTCTCTCAATAAAATATCTGTTTCTCACTGTCTTTAACTACTGTACCTCTGTTATAAAATATCTGTACCTCGCTGTCTTAAACTACTGTACCTCTGTTTAAAAGTATCTGTACATCCTTGTCTTTAACTAATGTGCCTCTGTCAATGAAATATATGTTTCTCCCTGTCTTTAACTACTGTACCTCTGTTATAAAATATCTGTACCTCCCTGTCTTTAACTATTCTACCTCTGTTATAAAATATATGTACCTTTCTATTTTCAACTAATGTACCTCTGTTACAAAATATCCGTAAATCCTTGTCTTTAAATACTGAACCTCTGTCAATAAAATATCTGTTTTACTCTGTCTTTAACTACTGTACTTCTGTTGTAAAATATCTGTACCTCTCTGTCTTTAACTACTGTACCTCTTTTATGAAATATCTGTAAATACTGAACCTCTGTCTTTAACTACTGCACTTCTGTTGTAAAATATCTGTACCTCTCTGTCTTTAACTACTGTACCTCTGTTATAAAATATATCTACCTCTCTGTCTTTAACTTCAGTACCTCTGTTTTAAAATATCTGTAAATACTGAACCTC
Organism: Cordylochernes scorpioides; assembly: GCA_030710605.1. Taxonomy (NCBI): domain Eukaryota; kingdom Metazoa; phylum Arthropoda; class Arachnida; order Pseudoscorpiones; family Chernetidae; genus Cordylochernes; species Cordylochernes scorpioides. The sequence continues at coordinate 50,068,196 of CP092876.1, forward strand.
TGTCTTTAACTACTGTACTTCTGTTGTAAAATATCTGTACCTCTCTGTCTTTAACTACTGTACCTCTGTTATAAAATATATCTACCTCTCTGTCTTTAACTTCAGTACCTCTGTTTTAAAATATCTGTAAATACTTGTCTTTAAATACTGAACCTCTGTCAATAAAATATCTGTTTTTAACTACTGTACCTCTGTTATAAAATATCTCTACCTCTCTGTCTTTGCTACTGTACCTTTGTTTTAAAATATCTGTAAATCCTTGTTTTCAAATACTGAACCTCTGTCAATAAATAATCTGTTTCTCCCTGTCTTTAACTACTGTACCTCTGTTATAAAATATCTGTACCATTCTGTCTTTAACTACTCTACCTCTGTTATAAAATATATGTACCTCTCTATTTTCAACTAATGTACCTCTGTTTCAAAATATCTGTGAATCCTTGTCTTTAAATACTGAACCTCTGTCAATTAAATATCTGTTTTACTCTGTCTTTAACTACTGTACTTTTGTTGTTAAATATCTGTACCTCTCTGTCTTTAACTACTGTACCTCTGTTTTGAATATCTGTACCTCCTTGTCTATAACTACTGTACTTCTGTCAATAAAATACCTGTTTCTCCCTGTCTTAACTACTCTACCTGTTTATAAAATATATGTACCTCCCTATCTTTAACTACTGTACCTCTTTTATAAAATATCTGTACCTCCTTGTCTTTAACTACTGTACCTCTGTTATAAAATATCAGTACCTCTCTTTCTTTAACTACTGTATCTTTGTTATAAAATATCTGTACCTCTCTGTCTGTAACTACTTTACATCTTTTATAAAATATCTGTACCTCCTTGTCTTTAACTACTGTACTTCTGTCAATAAAATACCTGTTTCTCCCTGTCTTAACTACTCTACCTCTTTATAAAATATCTGTACCTCCATATCTTTAACTATTGTACCTCTTTTATAAAATTTCTGTACCTCCTTGTCTTTAACTACTGTACCTCTGTCAATAAAATATCTGTTTCTCACTGTCTTTAACTGCTGTACCTCTGTTATTAAATATCTGTACCTCGCTCTCTTTGACTAATGTACCTCTGTCAATGAAATATCTGTTTCTCCCTATCTTTACCTACTCTAACTCTTTTATAAAATATCTGTACCTCCCTGTCTTTAACTACTGTACCTCTGTTATAAAATATCAGTACCTCTCTGTCTTTAACTATTGAACCACTGTTTTGGAATAACTGTACCTCCTTGGCTTTAACTACTGTACATCTGTTGAAAATATTTGTTTCTCCCTGTATTTAACTACTGTACCTCTGTTATAAAATATCTGTACCACTCTGTCTTTAACTACTGTACCTCTGTTATAAAATATCAGTACCTCTCTTTCTTTAACTACTGTATCTTTGTTATAAAATATCTGTACCTCTCTGTCTGTAACTACTTTACATCTTTTATAAAATATCTGTACCTCCTTGTCTTTAATTAATGTACCTCTGTCAATAAAATATCTGTTTCTCATTGTCTTTAACTACCGTATCTCTGTTATAAAATATCTGTACCTCGCTGTCTCTAACTACTGAATGTCCGTCAATAAAATATCTGTTTCTCCCTGTCTTTAACTACTCTACCTCTGTTTAAAAGTATCTGTACCTCCCTGTCTTTAACTAATGTGCCTCTGTCAATAAAATATCTGTTCTCCCTGTCTTTAACTACTGTACCTCTGTTATAAAATATCTGTACCACTCTGTCTTTAACTACTGTACCTCTGTTATAAAATATCAGTTTCTCCCTATCTTTAACTACTGTACCTCTGTTATAAAATATCTGTACCTCCCTGTCTTTAACTACTGTACCTCTGTTATAAAATATCTGTACCACTCTGTCTTTAACTACTGTACCTCTGTTATAAAATATCAATACCTCTTTTTTTTAACTTCTGTATCTTTGTTATAAAATATCTGTACCTCTCTGTCTTTAACTACTTTACCTCTTTTATAAAATATTTGTACCTCCTTGTCTTTAATTACTGTACCTCTGTCAATAAAATATCTGTTTCTCATTGTCTTTAACTACTGTATCTCTGTTAGAAAATATCTGTACCTCGATGTCTTTAACTACTGTATCTCTGTCAATAAAATATCTGTTTCTCCTTGTCTTTAACTACTGTACCTCTGTTTAAAAGTATCTGTACCTCCTTGTCTTTAACTAATGTGCGTCTGTCAATAAAATATCTGTTTCTCCCTGTCTTTAACTACTATACCTCTGTTATAAAATATCTGTACCTCTCTGTCTTTAACTACTGTACCTCTGTTTTAAAATATCTGTAAATCCTTGTCTTTAACTACTGTACCTCTGTCAATAGAATATCTGTTTCTCCCTGTCTTCAATTACTGTACCTCTGTTATAAAATATCTTTAGATCGCTGTCTTTAACTACTCTACCTCTGTCAAAGAAATATCTGTTTCTCTTGTCTTCAACTACTGTACCTCTGTTATGAAATATCTGTACCTCCATGTTTTTAACTACTGTATCTCAGTTATAAAATATCTATACTTCTCTCCCTTTAACTACTGTACCTCTCTCAATGAAATAACTGTACCTCTCTTTCTTCAATTTTGTACCTCTGTTATAAAATATCTGTGCCTCCCTCTCTTCAACTTCTGTACCTCTGCTATAAAATATCTGTACCTCCCTGTCTTTACCTACTGTACCTCTTTCAATAAAATATCTTTGCCTCCATGTCTTTAACTACTGTTTTTCTGTTATAAAATATCTTTTTCTCTCTCTATTTAACTACTGTACCTCTGTTTTAAAATATCTGTACCTCTCTGTCTTTAACTACTGTACCTCTTCAATAAAATATCTGTGCCTCCCTGTCTTCAACGGCAGTACCTCTGTTATAAGAATATCTGTACCGCTTGGTCTCTAGCTACAGTTTCTCTGTTTTAAAATATCTGTACCTCCCTGTCTTTAATTACTGTACCTCTGTCAATAAAATATCTGTGCCTGCCTATCTCTAACTACTGTACCTCTGTTATAAAATATCTGTACCTTCATGTCTTTAACTACTGTGTATCTTTTATGAAATATCTGTACCTCTCTGTCTCTAACTACTGTACCTCTTTTATAAAATATCTATGCCTCCTTGTCTTTACCTACTGTACCTCTGTTATAAAATATCTGTACCTCCCTGTTTCCAACATTGTTCTTATGTTTTGAAATCTCTGTGCCTCCTTGATTTCAACAACTGTACTTCTATTATTAAATATATGTACCTCCTTGTATTTAGCTACTGTATCTCTGTCAATTAAAGATCGGATTTTCCCTGTCTTTAACTACTGTACTTCTGTTATAAAATATCGGTACCTATCTGCCTTTAACTACTGTACCGTTGTTACAAAAGATCTGTTCCTCTCTGTCTTTAACTACTGTAACTCTGTTATAAAATATCTTTATCTCCCTGTCTTTAACTGCTGTTCCTCTGTCAATAAAATATTCAACAACTGTACCTCTCTGTCTTCAACTACTGTTCCTCAGTTATAAAATATTTGTACCTCTCTGTCTTTAACTACTGTACCTCTGTTAATAGATTATCTTTGCCTCCTTGTCTTTACCTACTGTACCTCGGTTATAAAATATCTGTACCTCGCTGTCTTTAACTACTGCACCTCTGGTAATAAAATATCTGAGCCTCGCAGTTTTTAAATGCTGTACCTCTGTTATTAAATATCTGTACCTACCTGTTTTTAACTACTGTACCTCTGTTATAAAATATCTATACCTCTCTGTCTTTAACTACTGTACCTCTTTTATAAAATATCTGTGCCTCACTGTCTTTAACTACTGTACCTCTGTTATAAAATATCTGTAGCTTCCTGTCTTTAAATACTGTACCTCTGTTATAAAATATCTGTACCTCTCTGTTTTTAACCACTGTACCTCTTTTATAAAATATCTGTGCTTCCCTGTCTTTAACTACTGTACCTCTGTTATAAAATATCTGTAGCTCCCTGTTTCCAACATTGCTCTTATGTTTTAAAATCTCTGTGCCTCCCTGTCTTCAACTACTGTACCTCTATTTTTAAATTTATGTACCTCCATTTATTTAGCTACTTAACCTCTGTCATTTAAATATGTGTTTCTTCTTGAACCTGACTACTGTACCTCTGTTATAAAATATCTGTGCCTCCCTGTCTTTAACTACTGTACCTCTGTTAATAAAATATATGTGCCCCCCTGCTATTAACTACTGTACCTCACTTAACAGTGAGGTAACTATCTTTACCTTCCTGTCTTTAACTACTGTACCTCTGTTATAAAATATATCTACCTCTCTGTCTTCAACTTCTGTACCTTTGTTTTAAAATATCTGTAAATACTTGTCTTTAAATACTGAACCTCTGTCAATAAAATATCTGTTTCTCCCTGTCTTTAACTACTGTACCTCTGTTATAAAATATCTGTACCTCCCTCTCTTTAACTACTGTACCTCTGTTTTGAATATCTGTACCTCCTTGTCTTTAACTACTGTACTTCTGTCAATAAAATATCTGTTTCTCCCTGTCTTTAACTATACCTCTGTTATAAAATATCTGTACCTCGCTGTCTTTAACTACTGTACCTCTGTTATAAAATATCTGTACCTCTCTGTCTTTAACTACTGTACCTCTGTTTTAAATTATCTGTACCTCCCCTTTTTTACTACTGTACCTCTGTTATAAAATATCTGTACCTCTCTGTCTTTAGCAACTGTACCTCTGACAATAAAATTAATTTTCTCACGTCTTTAAATACTGTACCTCTGTTATAAAATATCTGTACCTCCCCGTCTTTAACTACTGTACTTCTGTTATTAAATATCTGTACCCCTCTGTCTTAAACTACTGTACCTCTGTTTAAAAGTATCTGTACATACTTTTCTTTAACTAATGTGCCTCTGTCAATGAAATATATGTTTCTTCCTGTCTTTAACTACTGTACCTCTGTTATAAAATATCTGTACCTCCCTGTCTTTAACTACTCTACCTCTGTTATAAAATATATGTACCTCTCTATTTTCAACTAATGTACCTCTGTTTCAAAATATCTGTAAATCCTTGTCTTTAAATACTGAACCTCTGTCAAAAAAATATCTGTTTTACTCTGTCTTTAACTAATGTACTTCTGTGGTAAAATATCTGTACCTCTCTGTCTTTAACTACTGTACATCTGTTATAAAATATATCTACCTCTCTGTCTTTAACTTCAGTACCTCTGTTTTAAAATATCTGTAAATACTTGTCTTTAAATACTGAACCTCTGTCAATAAAATATCTGTTTTTCCCTGTTTTTAACTACTGTACCTCTGTTATAAAATATCTATACCTCTCTGTCTTTACTACTGTACCTTTGATTTAAAATATCTGTAAATCCTTGTTTTCAAATACTGAACCTCTGTCAATAAAATATCTGTTTCTCCCTGTCTTTAACAACTGTACCTCTGTTATAAAATATCTGTACCACCCTGTCTTTAACTACTCTACCTCTGTTATAAAATATATGTACCTCTCTATTTTCAGCTAATGTACCTCTGTTTCAAAATATCTGTAAATCCTTGTCTTTAAATACTGAACCTCTGTCAATAAAATATCTGTTTTACTCTGTCTTTAACTACTGTACTTCTGTTGTAAAATATCTGTACCTCTCTGTCTTTAACTACTGTACCTCTGTATTGAATATCTTTACTTCTCTGTCATTAAATGCTGTACCTCTGTTTTAAAATTTCTTTACCTGCTTGTCTTTAACTACTATACCTCTGTTATAAAATAGCTGTTTCTCCCTGTCTTTAACTACTGTACCTCTGTAATAAAATATCTGTACCTCTCTGTCTTTAACTACTGTACCTCTGTTTTAAAATATCTGTAAATCCTTGTCTTAAATACTGTACCTCTGTCAATAGAATATCTGTTTCTCCCTGTCTCTAATTACTGTACCTCTGTTATAAAATATCTTTAGATCGCTGTCTTTAACTACTGTACCTCTGTCAAAAAAAATATCTGTTTTACTCTGTCTTTAACTACTGTACTTCTGTTGTAAAATATCTGTACCTCTCTGTCTTTAACTACTGTACATCTGTTATAAAATATATCTACCTCTCTGTCTTTAACTTCAGTACCTCTGTTTTAAAATATCTGTAAATACTTGTCTTTAAATACTGAACCTCTGTCAATAAAATATCTGTTTTTCCCTGTTTTTAACTACTGTACCTCTGTTATAAAATATCTGTACCTCTCTGTCTTTACTACTGTACCTTTGATTTAAAATATCTGTAAATCCTTGTTTTCAAATACTGAACCTCTGTCAATAAAATATCTGTTTCTCCCTGTCTTTAACTACTGTACCTCTGTTATAAAATATCTGTACCACCCTGTCTTTAACTACTCTACCTCTGTTATAAAATATATGTACCTCTCTATTTTCAACTAATGTACCTCTGTTTCAAAATATCTGTAAATCCTTGTCTTTAAATACTGAACCTCTGTCAATAAAATATCTGTTTTACTCTGTCTTTAACTACTGTACTTCTGTTGTAAAATATCTGTACCTCTCTGTCTTTAACTACTGTACCTCTGTTATAAAATATCTGTACCACTCTGTCTTTAACTACTGTACCTTTGTTATTAAATATCAGTACCTCTTTTTTTTTAACTTCTGTATCTTTGTTATAAAATATCTGTACCTCTCTGTCTTTAACTACTTTACCTCTTTTATAAAATATTTGTACCTCCTTGTCTTTAATTACTGTACCTCCGTTAATAAAATATCTGTTTCTCATTGTCTTTAACTACTGTATCTCTGTTAGAAAATATCTGTACCTCGATGTCTTTAACTACTGTATCTCTGTCAATAAAATATCTGTTTCTCCTTGTCTTTAACTACTGTACCTCTGTTTAAAAGTATCTGTACCTCCTTGTCTTTAACTAATGTGCGTCTGTCAATAAAATATCTTTTTCTCCCTGTCTTTAACTACTATACCTCTGTTATAAAATATCTGTACCTCTCTGTCTTTAACTACTGTACCTCTGTTTTAAAATATCTGTAAATCCTTGTCTTTAACTACTGTACCTCTGTCAATAGAATATCTGTTTCTCCCTGTTTCTAATTACTGTACCTCTGTTATAAAATATCTTTAGATCGCTGTCTTTAACCACTCTACCTCTGTCAAAGAAATATCTGTTTCTCTTGTCTTCAACTACTATACCTCTGTTATAAAATATCTGTACCTCCATGTTTTTAACTACTGTATATCAGTTATAAAATATCTATACTTCTCTCCCTTTAACTACTGTACCTCTCTCAATGAAATATCTGTACGTCTCTTTCTTCAATTTTGTACCTCTGTTATAAAATATCTGTTCCTCCCTCTTTTCAACTTCTGTACCTCTGCTATAAAATATCTGTACCTCCCTGTCTTTACCTACTGTACCTCTTTCAATAAAATATCTTTGCCTACATGTCTTTAACTACTGTTTTTCTGTTATAAAATATCTTTTTCTCTCTCTATTTAACTACTGTACCTCTGTTTTAAAATATCTGTACCTCTCTGTCTTTAACTACTGTTACTCTGTTATAAAATATCTGTACCTCCCTTTCTTTAACTATTGTACCTCTGTTATAAAATATCTGTACCTCCCTGTCTTTAACTACTGTACCTCTTCAATAAAATATCTGTGCCTCCCTGTCTTAACGGCAGTATAAGAATATATGTACCTCTTGGTCTCTAGCTACAGTTCCTCTGTTATAAAATATCTGTACCTCCCTGTCTTTAATTACTGTACCTCTGTCAATAAAATATCTGTGCCTGCCTGTCTCTAACTACTGTACCTCTGTTATAAAATATCTGTACCTTCATGTCTTTAACTACTGTATCTCTGTTATAAAATATCTGTACCTCTCTGTCTCTAACTACTGTACCTCTTTTATAAAATATCTATGCCTCCTTGTCTTTACCTACTGTACCTCTGTTATAAAATATCTGTACCTCCCTGTTTCCAACATTGTTCTTATGTTTTGAAATCTCTGTGCCTCCCTGATTTCAACAACTGTACTTCTATTATTAAATATATGTACCTCCTTGTATTTAGCTACTGTACCTCTGTCAATTAAAGATCGGATTTTCCCTGTCTTTAACCTTGTACCTCTGTTATGAAATATCTGTACCTCCCTGTCTTTAACTACTGTACCTCTGTTATAAAATATCGGTACCACTCTGTCTTTAACTACTGTACCTCTGTTATAAAATATCAGTACCTCTCTTTCTTTAACTACTGTACCTCTTTTATAAAATATCTGTACCTCCTTGTCTTTAACTACTGTACCTCTGTCAATAAAATATCAGTTTCTCACTCTCTTTAACTACTGTACCTCTGTTATAAAATATCTGTACCTCCCTGTCTTTAACTACTCTACCTCTGTTATAAAATATATGTACCTTTCAATTTTCAACTAATGTACCTCTGTTTCAAAATATCTGTAAATCCTTCTTTAAATACTGAACCTCTGTCAATAAAATATCTGTTTTACTCTGTCTTTAACTACTGTACTTCTGTTGTAAAATATCTGTACCTCTCTGTCTTTAACTACTGTACATCTGTTATAAAATATACCTACCTCTCTGTCTTTAACTTCAGTACCTCTGTTTTAAAATATCTGTAAATACTTGTCTTTAAATACTGAACCTCTGTCAATAAAATATCTGTTTTTCCCTGTTTTTAACTACTGTACCTCTGTTATAAAATATCTGTACCTCTCTGTCTTTACAACTGTACCTTTGATTTAAAATATCTGTAAATCCTTGTTTTCAAATACTGAACCTCTGTCAATAAAATATCTGTTTCTCCCTGTCTTTAACTACTGTACCTCTGTTATAAAATATCTGTACCCCCTGTCTTTAACTACTCTACCTCTGTTATAAAATATATGTATCTCTCTATTTTCAACTAATGTACCTCTGTTTCAAAATATCTGTAAATCTTTGTCTTTAAACACTGAACCTCTGTCAATAAATTATCTGTTTAATTCTGTCTTTAACTACTGTACTCCTGTTGTAAAATATCTGTACCTCTCTGTCTTTAACTACTGTATCTCTGTTTTGAATATCTGTACTTCTCTGTCATTAAATGCTATACCTCTGTTTTAAAATATCTTTACCTGCTTCTCTTTAACTACTATACCTCTGTTATTAAATATCTGTTTCTCCCTGTCTTTAACTACTGTACCTCTGTTTTAAAATATCTGTACCTCCCTGTCTTTAACTACTGTACCTCTGTTATAAAATATCAGTACCTCTCTGTCTTTAACTACTGTACCTCTGTTTTAAAAATAACTGTACCTCCTTGGCTTTAACTACTGTACCTCTGTTAAAAAATATGTTTCTTCTGTCTTTAACTACTGTACCTCTGTTATAAAATATCTGTACCACTCTGTCTTTAACTACTGTACCTCTGTTATAAAATATCAGTACCTCTTTTTTTTTTTAACTTCTGTATCTTTGTTATAAAATATCTGTTTCTCATTGTCTTTAACTACTGTATCTCTGTTAGAAAATATCTGTACCTCGGTGTCTTTAACTACTGTATCTCTGTCAATAAAATATCTGTTTCTCCTTGTCTTTAACTACTGTACCTCTGTTTTAAAGTATCTGTACCTCCTTGTCTTTAACTAATTTGCGTCTGTCAATAAAATATCTGTTTCTCCCTGTCTTTAACTACTATACCTCTGTTATAAAATATCTGTACCTCTCTGTCTTTAACTACTGTACCTCTGTTTTAAAATATCTGTAAATCCTTGTCTTTAACTACTGTACCACTGTCAATAGAATATCTGTTTCTTCCTGTTTTCAATTACTGTACCTCTGTTATAAAATATCTTTAGATCGCTGTCAAAGAAATATCTGTTTCTCTTGTCTTCAACTACTGTACCTCTGTTATAAAATATCTGTACCTCTCTTTCTTCAATTTTGTACCTCTGTTATAAAATATCTGTGCCTCCCTCTCTTCAACTTCTGTACCTCTGCTATAAAATATCTTTGCCTCCATGTCTTTAACTACTGTTTTTCTGTTATAAAATATCTTTTTCTCTCTCTATTTAACTACTGTACCTCTGTTTTAAAATATCTGTACCTCTTTGTCTTTAACTACTGTTACTCTGTTATGAAATATCTGTACCTCCCTTTCTTTAACTACTGTACCTCTGTTATAAAATATCTGTACCTCCCTGTCTTTAACTACTGTACCTCTTCAATAAAATATCTGTGCCTCCCTGTCTTCAACGGCAGTACCTCTGTTATAAGAATATCTGTACCGCTTGGTCTCTAGCTACAGTTCCTCTGTTTTGAAATATCCGTACCTCCCTGTCTTTAATTACTGTACCTCTGTCAATAAAATATCTGTGCCTGCCTGTCTCTAACTACTGTACCTCTGTTATAAAATATCTGTATCTTCATGTCTTTAACTACTGTATCTCTGTTATAAAATATCTGTACCTCTTTGTCTCTAACTACTGTACCTCTTTTATAAAATATCTATGCCTCCTTGTCTTTACCTACTGTACCTCTGTCATAAAATATCTGTACCTCCCTGTTTCCAACATTGTTCTTATGTTTTGAAATCTCTGTGCCTCCCTGATTTCAACAACTGTACCTCTATTATTAAATATATGTACCTCCTTGTATTTAGCTACTGTACCTCTGTCAATTAAAGATCGGATTTTCCCTGTCTTTAACCTCTGTACCTCTGTTATGAAATATCTGTACCTCCCTGTCTTTAACTACTGTACCTCTGTTATAAAATATCGGTACCTCTCTGTCTTTAACTACTGTACCGTTGTTATAAAAGATCTGTTCCTCTCTGTCTTTAACTACTGTAACTCTGTTATAAAATATCTGTATCTCCCTGTCTTTAACTGCTGTTCCTCTGTCAATAAAATATACAACAACTGTACCTCTCTGTCTTTAACTACTGTTCCTCAGTTATAAAATATTTGTACCTCTCTGTCTTTAACTACTGTACCTCTGTTAATAGATTATCTTTGCCTCCTTGTCTTTACCTACTGTACCTCGGTTATAAAATATCTGTACCTCGCTGTCTTTAACTACTGCACCTCTGGTAATAAAATATCTGAGCCTCGCAGTTTTTAAATGCTGTACCTCTGTTATTAAATATCTGTACCTACCTGTTTTTAACTACGGTACCTCTGTTATAAATTATCTATACCTCTCTGTCTTTAACTACTGTACCTCTTTTATGAAAAATCTGTGCCTCACTGTCTTTAACTACTGTACCTCTGTTATAAAATATCTGTAGCTTCCTGTCTTTAACTACTGTACCTCTGTTATAAAATATCTGTACCTCTCTGTCTTTAACTACTGTACCTCTTTTATAAAATATCTGTGCCTCCCTGTCTTTAACTACTGTACCTCTGTTATAAAATATCAGTAGCTCCCTGTTTACAACATTGCTCTTATGTTTTAAAATCTCTGTGCCTCCCTGTCTTCAACTACTGTACCTCTATTTTTAAATTTATGTACCTCCTTTTATTTAGCTACTTAACCTCTGTCAATAAAATATGTGTTTCTTCCTGGACCTGACTACTGTACCTCTGTTATAAAATATCTGTGCCTCCCTGTCTTAAACTACTGTACCTCTGTTTAAAAGTATCTGTACATCCTTGTCTTTAACTAATGTGCCTCTGTCAATAAAATAACTGTACCTCTGTTATAAAATATCTGTACCACTCTGTCTTTAACTACTGTACCTCTGTTATAAAATATCAGTACCTCTATTTCTTTAACTACTGTATCTTTGTTATAAAATATCTGTACCTCTCTGTCTTTAACTACTTTACATCTTTTATAAAATATCTGTACCTCCTTGTCTTTAATTAATGTACCTCTGTCAATAAAATATCTGTTTCTCTTTGTCTTTAACTACTGTATCTCTGTTATGAAATATCAGTACCTCGCTGTCTTTAACTACTGAATCTCTGTCAATAAAATATCTGTTTCTCCCTGTCTTTAACTACTGTACCTCTGTTATAAAATATCTGTACCACTCTGTCTTTAACTACTGTACCTCTGTTATAGAATATCTTTACCTTCCTGTCTTTAACTACTGTACCTCTGTTATAAAATATATCTACCTCTCTGTCTTTAACTTCTGTACCTCTGTTTTAAAATATTTGTTTCTCCCTTTCTTTAACTACTGTACCTCTGTTTAAAAGTATCTGTACCTCCTTGTCTTCAACTAATGTGCCTTGGTCAATAAAATATCTGTTTCTCCCTGTCTTTAACTACTGTACCTCTGTTATAAAATATCTGTACCTCCCTGTCTTTAACTACTGTACCTCTGTTGTGAATATCTGTTCTTACTTATCTTTGACTACTCTACCTCTGTTGTGAATATCTGTTCTTACTTATCTTTAACTACTGTACTTCTGTCAATAAAATATCTGTTTCTCCCTGTCTTTAACTACTATACTTCTGTTATAAAATATCTGTACCTCGGTATCTTTAACTACTGTACCTCTGTTATACAATATCTGTACCTCTCTGTCTTTAGCAACTGTACCTCTGACAATAAAATATATTTTCTCACTGTCTTTAACTACTCTACCTCTGTTTAAAATATCTGTAAATCCCTCTCTTTAACTCCTGTACCTCTGTTATAAAATATTTGTACCTCTCTGTTTTCAACTACTGTACCTCTGTCAATAAAATATCTTTACCTCCCTGTATTTTACTACTGTACCTCTGTTATAAAATATCTGCACCTCTCTGCTTTAAAGACAGGGAGAAACAGATATTTTATTGACAGAGGTTCAGTATTTGAAAACAATGATTTACAGATATTTTAAAACAGAGGTACAGTAGTAAAGACAGAGAGGTACAGATATTTCATAACAGAGGTACAGTAGTTAAAAACAGGGAAACACAGATATTTTATTGACAGAGGTTCAGTATTTAAAGACAAGTATTTACAGATATTTTAAAACAGAGGTACTGAAGTTAAAGACAGAGAGGTAGATATATTTTATAACAGAGGTACAGTAGTTAAAGACAGGGAGGTAAATATATTTTTTTGACAGAGTTACAGTAGTTAAATACAGAGAGGTACAGATAATTTATTGAAAGATGTACAGTAGGTGAAGACAGGGAGGTACAGATATTTTATAGCAGAGGTACAATAGTTAAAGACAGGGAGAAACATATATTTTATTTACAGAGGCACATTAGTTAAAGACAGGGAGTTACAGATACTTTTAAACAGAGGTAGAGTAGTTAAAGACAGGGTGAAACAGATATTTTATTGACGGAGATTCAGTAATTAAAGACAGCGAGGTACAGATATTTTATAACAGAGATACAGTAGTTAAAGACAATGAGAAACAGATATTTTATTGACAGAGGTACATTAATTAAAGACAAGGAGGTACAGATATTTTATAAAAGATGTAAAGTAGTTAAAGACAGAGAGGTACAGATATTTTATAACAAAGATACAGTAGTTAAAGAAAGAGAGGTATTGATATTTTATAACAGAGGTACAGTAGTTAAAGACAGAGTGGTACAGATATTTTATAACAGAGGTACAGTAGTTAAAGACAGGGAGAAACAAATATTTTTTAACAGAGGTACAGTAGTTAAAGCCAAGGAGGTACAGTTATTTTAAAACAGTGGTACAATAGTTAAAGACAGAGAGGTACTGATATTTTATAACAGAGGTACAGTAGTTGAAGACAGGGAGGTACAGATATTTTATAAAAGAGGTAGAGTAGGTAAAGATAGGGAGAAACAGATATTTCATTGACAGAGGTACATTAGTCAAAGAGAGCGAGGTACAGATATTTAATAACAGAGGTACAGTAGTTAAAGACAGTGAGGAACAGATATTTTATTGACAGAGGTACAGTAGTTAAAGACAAGGAGGTACAGATATTTTATAAAAGAGGTACAGTAGTTAAAGATAGGGAGGTACAGATATTTTATAAAAAGGTAGAGTAGTTAAGACATGGAGAAACAGGTATTTTATTGACAGCAGTACAGTAGTTAAAGACAAGGAGGTACAAATATTCAAAACAGAGGTACAGTAGTTAAAGATAGGGAGGTACAGATATTTTATAACAGAGGTACAGTATTTAAAGA
>CP092876.1:50755024-50768052 GCA_030710605.1 Cordylochernes scorpioides
GATCTGATTAGATTAGCAAGCTAAATCTAAATTAATTATAAAAATAAATAGTTGTTTAGTTTTATGGTTTAGTTTTGTATTAAAATTATCTTCATTATTTTGATTATTTAAATTCAAATTATAAAATTTGTAAATTGTTATTATTTAGTAGAGAGAGAGAGAGAGAGAAAAAAAAATCCTTTACTTCTAACACATCATTCAATTAATTATATATTTATAATTAATAACAATAAAATTTAACAACGTAACGTCTTTTGCATCGGCTTTTACACGTCATTTAGACATACTCTAACCTATATATAGAATAATAGAAGTGAGAATATATATAATATTATAAATTTTAGTAGTTAGTGAAAAGAGAGAAAGACAGAACCATGCACTTTTAGTCAAACTAATAATAAGAAAAAGAAAGGTTTTGTAAAGAAGGTAGATAAGATTGTTAGTATATATATATATATTTTTTTATAAATTTATATTTCATCCTTTTTTTTTTTAAATGATTTTTAAAATTTTTTTTATTTTAAAATATGAATATAAATAGTTGTATTTAGTAATATATCTATAATATGAATTAACTTTTGTTATAAGTTTGGTTATTATGTTTTGAAACCCTAATGGTAGACCAGACATATACAAAAAAATTTAAATTGGAATAATTATTGGAAAAAGAGATCTGCTGGACCGGGAATTCTCAAATAGAAGTCCACCTGGCATTTCATCCCTTCTCTATTATGTCAATAGATCTCTTTTCAACCGGATTTTATGTGTTAATATTAAGTTACTTCAGTGAAACATTTATATGAACAGATATAACAAATACAAGTGTTAACAAATTCCAACTGTAAACCTACCTCGTCCGCGACATCCTCCTCTGTAAATAGCTATTTCTGGATGACACATGTTGCGGGGGGGGGGGGGGGCATATGTCCTTCCTTCAAAATTAGACCGCTTATTCTGAAATTTTAGAACAACAAGACAACCAAAGAAGAAAGAAAAAATAGTTAAGGGAAGAAAGACAAACTTTATAATCTTCACAGTTAAATATATCAATATAACTGATTCAACACTTATTCATCTTTCAATATTCCTTTAAAAAGGCAAATTATTAGAGTTTAATAAAGCTATTAATTGTGAAAATTCACTTTTATTTAATTTCCATTCTCCTCCCCAGAATTTGGAAATTAAACAAAATGAACTCTATACAATATTACTTTAAAAATCTTGTGAAAAAATCTTCAAATCAGCTATTTAATTTAAGTTTAATTAACTGTTAAAGATTAAAAATTTGTATTAGTTATTATTGAGAGAAATTATAGAAAGTTGATTTATTAAATGGATACTTCCATTTATTTTTTTAAAAGTATTTTATAATTGATATACTGTTGAAATAATTTACTTGTCTGATACTAAATTTGTTTTTAATAAATTCCATGTTTAAATTTTTAACATCTACTATGAAATTTTCTAATATATTATTTATTCTATAAAATCTTAGAAACTGACCAAAATATATACCTTTACAGCAATTTAATGATATATTAGAATTTATATTACAGTATTTTATAATATTGAAATTATAATTACTTTTTTATTATAAATTTTAATAGCATTATTTGTAAGGTCTATATTTAGGTCTAAAAAGTTAACTTTTTTGTTTCTATAAATTTTTTCATTGTTCTTAAGTTTCAAGTATTTAGGATATATTTCAGGTATTAAGTTTTTGAACTGTGGATTATTAAATATTATGATGTCATCTACATAACGGAACATTTGCCAATTAACATTATTTTGTAGAAAGTATTCTCTTTCGTACCAGAATAATATTAGGTTGGCTAATAAAGGACTTGAAGAAGTTCCCATGGGAACGCCTTCTGATTGAATATATATTTTATTTTTAAATTCTATATAGTTAAAATTTAAAAATGTTTCCAGTAGAGTTTTTGCTGTTTTAAGATCTAATTTAATTGTTTTATATCTGTTATGAATAATTTTAATGTAGAAAGTTTTGTCATTAATGAATTCGTTAAATAAATTGGTAATTTTATTATTTAGATCTCTTAAATTTATTTTAGAATATAGGTCCTCAAAGTCAAATGTGTGTACTGTTTCCATGTTTGTCCAATTGTTCATTAAATAATTAATGATTTTTTTATTTGAGTCGATAAATTTATAATTATATTTATTAGTTAATTTATTTATAATAAATTGTAGTGTTGAAGCTAATTGTATATCAATGTTTTTTATAACTGAATTTATACCAGATGTGATTGTTCTGAAAGAAATTGGTTTTTTGTGTAGTTTAGGAATTATATAGAACTTTGGTATGTTTGGATTTTTGTAGTTATTATAAATTTTTAGTGAATTTTCAACGTTTTTGATGTCTTTTTTGATTTTTGTGGCTGTAGTTCTAGCAAAAGTGTATTTATGATTATTATCAATTTCCTTTTTTAGTATATCGTGGTATAGATTTTTACAAATTATAGATAAGTTATTGGAACATTTATCTATAGGAGTGATAATAAAGTCCTTCTGTAAATTAATTATATTTTCTTTAAAGGAAGGAATATCTGAATTAGGTTTTGTGTATTTAAGTGTATTATTATAATAATTTATAATTTCTTTTTTAATATTATGTTTCCATTCCAGAAAAGTAAATTCTGGAATACTGTATTTTATACTAGTTTTATTTATGAAAATATCTATATCTTTTAATATAGATTTAATTGTATTATTATAATTGTGTTTAATTTGAGGTAAATATTTATACCCTTTATTTAAAATATCCTGATATTCTGGATTTAAAAAAGAAAAATTGCAAGTTAATATATGACCTGAGAACTTATATCTATCAATATAGTTGTTGCAATTACATTTAATTTTTTTAAAATTTGCCAAATTATTAATAAATTGGTTATAATTGCAAATTAAACTACCTATATTTTTGTTGTATCTCCAGATTGTTTTGAAATTTAATTTTTTTATAGGGAAAAGATTATTGATGTTTTGGGTATTAAAAGTATCATTAAACTTAATATGATTAAATAAATTGTTATTAAATTTAATGATAATATAGATGTTATTAGTAGATTGTTTAATTTTTCTGTATTTAAAGATGTCGTGTGTGATCCACAGTTTAAAAACTTAATACCTGAAATATATCCTAAATACTTGAAACTTAAGAACAATGCAAAAATTTATAGAAACAAAAAAGTTAACTTTTTAGACCTAAATATAGACCTTACAAATAATGCTATTAAAATTTATAATAAAAAAGTAATTATAATTTCAATATTATAAAATACTGTAATATAAATTCTAATATATCATTAAATTGCTGTAAAGGTATATATTTTGGTCAGTTTCTAAGATTTTATAGAATAAATAATATATTAGAAAATTTCAAAGAAGATGTTAAAAATTTAAACATGGAATTTATTAAAAACAAATTTAGTATCAGACAAGTAAATTATTTCAAATGTATATCAATTATAAAATACTTTTAAAAAAATAAATGGAAGTATCCATTTAATAAATCAACTTTCTATAATTTCTCTCAATAATAAATAATACAAATTTATAATCTTTAACAGTTAATTAAACTTAAATTAAATAGCTGATTTGAAGATTTTTTCACAAGATTTTTAAAGTAATATTGTATAGAGTTAATTTTGTTTAATCTCCAATTTCTGGGGAGGAGAATGGAAATTAAATAAAAGTGAATTTTCACAATTAATAGCTTTATTAAACTCTAATAATTTGCCTTTTTAAAGGAATATTGAAAGATGAATAAGTGTTGAATCAGTTATATTGATATATTTAACTGTGAAGATTATAAAGTTTGTCTTTCTTCCCTTAACTATTTTTTCTTTCTTCTTTGGTTGTCTTGTTGTTCTAATATTTCAGAATAAGCGGTCTAATTTTGAAGGAAGGACATATGCCCCCCCCCCCGCAACATGTGTCATCCAGAAATAGCTATTTACAGAGGAGGATGTCGCGGACGAGGTAGGTTTACAGTTGGAATTTGTTAACACTTGTATTTGTTATATCTGTTCATATAAATGTTTCACTGAAGTAACTTAATATTAACACATAAAATCCGGTTGAAAAGAGATCTATTGACATAATAGAGAAGGGATGAAATGCCAGCTGGACTTCTATTTGAGAATTCCCGGTCCAGCAGATCTCTTTTTCCAATAATTATTCCAATTTAAATTTTTTTGTATATGTCTGGTCTACCATTAGGGTTTCAAAACATAATAACCAAACTTATAACAAAAGTTAATTCATATTATAGATATATTACTAAATACAACTATTTATATTCATATTTTAAAATAAAAAAATTTAAAAAATCATTTAAAAAAAAAAAAGGATGAAATATAAATTTATAAAAATATATATATATACTAACAATCTTATCTACCTTCTTTACAAAACTTTTCTTTTTCTTATTATTAGTTTGACTAAAAGTGCATGGTTCTGTCTTTCTCTCTTTTCACTAACTACTAAAACTTATAATATTATATATATTCTCACTTCTATTATTCTATATATAGGTTAGAGTATGTCTAAATGACGTGTAAAAGCCGATGCAAAAGACGTTACGTTGTTAAATTTTATTGTTATTAATTATAAATATATAATTAACTGAATGATGTGTTAGAAGTAAAGGATTTTTTTTTTCTCTCTCTCTCTCTACTAAATAATAACAATTTACAAATTTTATAATTTGAATTTAAATAATCAAAATAATGAAGATAATTTTAATACAAAACTAAACCATAAAACTAAACAACTATTTATTGTTATATATATATATATATATATATATATATATATATATATATATATATATAATCAAAAAAGGCATATCCTGACCACGTTCACATTACCCATTAGATGGCAGGGCGCCATCTAGTTGAACAGAAATCAACTAAACTTTGATTTAGCCTGTTCCCTGTAAGTTCCCTGTCCCCCTCTGCCATCTAAAAGTTCACGTGAACGTGGTCAGAATATGCCTTTTTTATTTTAATACCAAACCCCTGACTTTTTATTATTATATGAATATAGGAAAAAAACAATAGAAAAATAAAATAATAAGAGGGTCAGGTGATGATATTAAAAATAAAGAAAGCATATCCTCACCACAAGCACATGTACTTTTTAGATGGCAGAGCGCCATCTAGTGGAGCAAAAATAAACTAACGTTTATTTAACTTGATCCGTGATATTTGGCCAACCCAATTTCTTGGTAAATCAAGAAAAGCCATCCACGAACGCGTTTCGCGCTGTTGGCGCTCGTCAGCGTGGAGTAGGCTGTACCACTGCAGCCAAAAATATTTTTGGTCCCGGAGGCTTCTTGGGAAACCAAGAAATGGGTATTTAATATCAACATCTGACCCACTTATTTTTTTTCTATTGTTTTTTCATGTGTTAAGCGTATTTACGAAAATTTGCCTTAAATACCCATTTCTTGATTTCTCAAGAAGCCTCTTGGACCAAAAATATTTTTGGTCGCAGTGGTTCAGCCTACTTCACGCTGACGAGAGCCAACAGCGCGAAACGCGTTCGTGGATGGCTTTTCTTGATTTATCAAAGAAATTGGGTTGGCCAAATATCACGGAGCAAGTTAAATAAACGTTAGTTTATTTTTGCCCCACTAGATGGCACTCTGCCATCTAAAAAGCACATGTCAGGATATGCTTTCTTTATTTTTAATATATATTTTGTTTTTCATATATATATATTATAATAATGATAAAAAAATCAGGTGCTTGGTATTATTATTATACAGGGTGATCCAAAAGTCCCGCACAACTTTAAAAATTAATAACTCCGCGAATATTTGCGCTAGAGCAATGCGGTAAACACCATTGTGTTCAGGATGCAATGGGATTATTTATGGCAAATAATGAAAAATTCGAAATTGATTTTAGTTACAACTTTATTTGCTAGATGGCGCTCTACCAGAATCAGAGATTCAGCGGCCAAATTGTTTGATAAATTGAAAAATATAACTGAACGACACGTATTTTTCCTTTTTGAATACCAGTAAAGATCCCTAATAATATCAAATGATAAATTAATAAAACACCATTTCGCCAAAAGTTAGAAGAATTGGTTGACGATTTTTAAATACAATCTGAGATATGTAAAATAGGTATATGCAAATTAAAACATGTAGCAAAAAATATTTATATTTTAGATGGAGTTTTGTGAAATATAGTGAATGTTTGAAAATAACTACTGATATCAATACACGATTTTTGAAATGTTAATATAGTACTAACAATTATGATGGCACTACTAATAGGATTTCGTGCTATAAGGAATGTATAGTTTATTGACTAATTGGCGACACTTGACTATTTAACTGGATATTTGTCATGATCCAAAAATAAAATATAGAGGGGAGTGACAAAATAAATTTGTCGTACTTTATTCCAAATATCCTATGGGTTTGTCAAATGTTATCATTGTTTATTATACTGTACATCATTTTTAAAATGTATCCCCTCAAAAAAATCATTTTTAAATCGACCTTTTGCGTTGAAAAACGAGGAAGTAATATAATTTTGTATTATTTTTTGCGCATAATTTCTAAAGATGGGAGGGGGGGATACAGAGAATATTCCTTATGCTATTTCTTCTAATGAGCGAAAAGCGATAAACTAAACATAAGGGGTAAAATTGTGTATACCTGTGTTATTCGCGAAGTTATAACACTTTGGCCTGCACAACATAATATAAGATGTGGGCAAATGACAAACAAGAAAAATACTGTTCACAGAAAAAAAAGAGTCAAGATGTGAGGACAGCATTAATTATTTCCATAACCCAAAACAAAGAGCTCCAAAATATAACACATGAGGTAACTGTCTTCTCTCTTGTATTAGGTCACAATCCTTGCTCAATGTGGTGCCCTTCATTCTCAAACACCGCCTGCAGACGATAGATAACAGAATGGTCACAATTAAATAGTTGAAATTTATAAAACGTGCCATCTGATAGAAGCCTTCAACATGGCCAATGTGGTAGGCCGGCATCGATAAAAACACGACTTAACCGAAATTGTAAAGCGTCAAGTCTGGGGATATTGGAGGCCACTGGTATATAAAGTGGCGACTTATCAACGAATTTCACCGAACGTATCCTTCAGCAATTGTTTGGCACCGCGAGAGATATGAGGAGGTCCTCCATCTTGCATGAATGTTATTTCGCTTAGTGCTTGTCTGTCCTGAAATATGGGAATAACCTTTTCTCTCAAAAGTTGAACATAACGTTCACCAGTTACAAAAACGATTTTAAAAGTTCTTCCATTGATTTTTTCAAAGAAAAATGGCCCAATAATAAAAGAAGAAGTGAACCCATACAAGACTGTAACTCTGTGCTTATCAAGTAGTATTTCTTTAAAAATCCTAGGGTTTTCTTTTTCCAAAATGAGGCAGTTTTGAATGTTAAATTCTCCCTTTAGATAAAAGTGAGCATCATCTGTTCTTAGAACATTTGACAGCCAGTTCAATATCAATTTGCCGGAAAACCCATGCAGCGAATTCTTGACGCTTCTCAAAATGGCTGACTTTCAACTCGTGAAAACTTTGAATTTTGTTAGGGTATTTTTATAGAAAAATTCTAAATGTGTGTTCTCTCCAAACTGTTCCATACGAAATCCCCGTTTGTCGAGAAACTTGTCTAGCACTTTTTTCTCCATACGTGGATAACGTTTCAATAGCTTCAGCATTCTGCAAAACCGTAACAGCCACTGACTTGCATGTCGATGGTCTTCCACTCCGAGGTTTTGCTTCCAGAGATCCAGTTTTCTCAAAATTTTAATCAATCGCTTTAGAGAGTAGCAACTCATTGGTCGAATATCTTTAAAGGAACGAAACGCTCGTAAAGCTTCAGTGGCAGATTCTGAATCACAATTTAAAAAATTCACCAAGAGTGCTTTATCCTGTAGTGACGGCATTCCAGGGGAAAGGGGAGAAGTTCGACCACACCTCCTTGCGTTAACCCCTGGACCCTTGGAATATTTGACTAAATTCTGGTTCGTTTCCAAGATGACTGACGTTGCAACGGCACCCATTTTCAAATGATGAGCAAAACTGATATCTCCAGTAATGCTACCGCGTCCCGGGTAACCGCCGGGTCAGGAGCTGCAGCTCGAGCTCATGATGAGAAATCTACTACGAGGACACAATTCAATCTATTACAACTCAATATAAATGGTACCCAGAGGAAAATAAAGAGCTGACTTGTCTTCTCTGTGACAGCAATGTACATATTACTTGTCCTCAGGAGGCAAAATTGAATCAGAATCTGAGATTCAATATCAAAGATTATACAACACTACGAAAGGACAGACCCGGGAAAATTCGGAGGAGGACTTGCCGTTTTGATTAAAACTCTAGAAATCAAATTTAAGGAAATCGCCTATAATCAGAGTAAGCCTAGAGAAAGCACGACAGAAGCTCGGGCAATAGAAATCCATCTTACAGATAAAACAATTCCAATCATAAATGTTTATCACCACGATAATACTAGCATCAATACAGGCCTGATAGAGACATTAAGTGAAGCGTTTTCGGATATCGCAATCATACTAGGTGATTTTAACGCCGAAAGACAAACTTGGGGATCACTTGTCCAGGATAGCAAGGTCAGCAGGTTGAGGACATGCTAACCGACCTCGACCTTACACCGTTAAATAACGAGAAAAGAACACCTATATATCCAAGTCCACAGGCACAGAATCCGCAATAGACATCACAGCGATAAATTACAACATCGCACCCACAACACAATTCTGAAAATTCTGAAAAGTGCACTCAGTGACCACAGACCAATTTTAACAACCCTAAAATTCAAAATTGAGAATTTCCAACAGAATAAAAGAACACTGGAAAAAATCACAGAAAAACTTGAAGAACTGTGCAACGAAGAATTAAATCACAGAACGATTGACAAAAAATTGGAAAAATTCTCTTCGAACATATCCAAAGCTGCAAAAGTATCGATACCTAGAGGTAGACGTAAAGACCTGTGAATACTTTACTGGAAGGACCACAATATCGAGGCAATGATTGCAGAAAGAGACAATATCAATGAACTTCTTAAAACAAATAAAACAGAAGAAATCATAAAGGAACTCATTGGAATTAGTCACAAAATAGAACAAAAAAATTGGATATTCAAACAAGAGAGAGAGAGAGAGAAATATGGGCAGAATTCTGCGAAAAAAAATGGATCCAAAAAAGGAAAGCCATCACTGGAATATAATTAGTGTTATAAAACAATTAAAACCAACACTAATCCTCCAATACTCTAACCGATATGAATAGCGAGAAAGAAGAAACAGATGGCTGAAATAATTGCTGAATATCTTTCAAGCACTTCCAGACTCAGCTATACGAATGAAGGCAGGACTCTAAAAATAATGTAAACAGGTTAGTTAAACAAGCAAGAAATTACCATCAACAAGATATTTACTCGAGAAACTTCACACTGAATGAGCTAAACTCATCAATAGGAAAGTTAAATCCAAGATGTCACCTGGAGATTCTCTAAACTTTGGTCAAATTATTAAACACTTTGGAGACGATGCTAAAAATCAACTCCTACTAATACTGAAGATTTCATGGCAAACTGTTAACTACCAAGGAATAGGAAGATATCAATTATAGTGCCAATACTGAAACCAAACAAAGATGCCAAGGATTGCAAGAACTATCAGCCAATTGCTCTTACCAGCATACTTTGTAATATAACATAATTAATTATCCACTCTAGGCTCATAGTCTGGCTCACTAACAATAATAGATTTCTAGGAAAAACCGCCAAAGAAGACAACGGCCGTATTCCTGGATATGACCTCAGCTTTTGATCGAGTGTAGAAATTATTTGAAAGGCTACACAACATCGGAGTAAGAGGAAAAACCTTAATCTGTATTGCAGACTTCTTAAGGGGAAGAAGGATAAAGGTTTGGGTCAATGGAACATTTTCCAAGGACCGAAGAACATGGGTTGGTGTACCTCAGGGATCTGTGCTCAGTCCTCTACTCTTCTCGCTATATATTAACTGTTGTGTATGTAAATAGATGAATATTATTTGTATTATTTAAAGCCTCATTATGTAAATATATATGTATATATAAATTGGACATTTGTTGTTGGCCATGGTCAAGTTTGAGCTCTTGTACGTCTAATTACGAAACAACAAAAGTGGCGACGAGGATGCGCGATCTACAGAGCCAGTAAAAGGCTGAGGAAAACGGCGTCTATGCAAGTATAACAACTACATCTTTTAAACTATCTGGATCAAGAAAACAAAGGATTAGAAAAGATCAGCATGACAAGTTCAAAGTTAATAGTACCCTTTAGATGCTATAGCCCAGTGGAAGACACTTTGATCTTTTTGTACAAATATTTGAGGCTTTCTTTTTGGCATCTGAAGGAAGAGATTAAAGTGCTGATTTTTACCTCGCTACCAGATTCTGAAACTTTGAAGCAGGGAAACGACATTTTCTTCCTGGTCTAATGAAAGATCAACCCTATGATACTATCATTCAAAGAATTAAGCTGCATTTGGATCCAAAGAAGAAAATGATACCACAGCGATGCAGATTTTTAAAGAAAATTCAACAGGAAGGAGAATCACTTTCGGAATATCTTAGAGAATTGAAACATTTAGCAATAAATTGTAATTTCGGCGATATGCTGGGAACCATGATGCGAGACCGTTTTGTGGCTGGAATCAAGTTGGAAAGCCTGCAAAAGAAGCTACTACAAGAAAACGACGATGTCACCCTGGATAAAGTTTTGCAGTGGCGATCTCGTTCGAACTGGCGGAGATAAATACAAGAGAATTACAAAATAAATTAGTGGCCAAGATATACCCTGTGAATGGAAAAGATAAAAAGGGTGAGTACAATAATAGTATGGTGCAGCATAGGCCTTTCAGGCAAAGGGGAGAAATAATGTGTTATAGATGTGGTCAAAGACATTCACACGTGGCCTCTGTTTGTCCTCATAGAACAAAGACTTGTTTTAAAATGTAAAAAACTGGGTCATTTAAGTAGTGTCTGCAAAGCTAGTTAAAAAATGTGGGGATGTAAATTTGTACAAGAGGACTCTATATATTCTGTACAGGGCGAAAAACTGATGCCACAATAAATTTAACAGTAGATGATTATTCTTTGTGCTTTAAAATAGATGCAGGAAGTCCAGTTACGTTAATACCTAAAGATATTTATAAGATTTATTGGCAAGGTGAAAAATTATTTCCAACAAATTCAGGATTAAAATCCTTTTGTGGTAAATCAATAGAGATTATGGGGCAAAGAAATGTTTTTGTAAAAGGAAGCCAACCAATATTTAATATTAATAGTTGTAAATGAAAAAATCCAGATAATTTTGTTAGGAAGAGAATGGCTTAAACAGTTAAAACTTGATTATTCTAGATTGTTTAGCATTAAAAATTAAAATAATGAATCTAATAGAAATAGTTTGATGGATAGATATGCAGATTTGTTTAACAAATATTTGGGCTTTCTAAAGGATGTTAAAATAAATTTTAATTTAAAAAAGGATGTGACTCCTGTGTTTTGTAAGGCCAAAAGTTTACCTTTCTCTCTAAAAAACAAAGTAGAGAATTAAATTGATCGTTTAGTGAATTCTTGCATTTTATAACCTATAGTTCATGCATATTGGACCGCTCCAATAGTACTAGTATTAAAAAAGGATGGTAGTGTAAGTATATGTGGTGATTTTAGATGTACAGCTAATAAAGCAATAGAATTAGATAGGTATCCCATTCCATCGATCGATGATATATTATCAAAATTATCTTACAAGCACCGTACTTTCGACTCTAGACCTATCACAGGCTTACTTACAAGTAATGTTAGCGGAAGAAGCCAAAGCTGTTGTTGATATAAACACACCAAAGAGGTTGTTTTCTTATAAAAGACTACCATATGACGTAGTGGTAGCACCAAATAAATTTCAGAGGATTATGGAAGGTCTATTTGCTGATTTGCCAGGTGTGGCCTGCTACATAGATGATATTTTGGTTGCAGGAAAAGACTTTGAAGATCATGAACAAAAGTTGGATCTAGTGTTTAGATGATTGCTAGAAAAGGTTTAAAGTTAAACAGAAATAAATGTAAATTTAAAAATAAATTGGTGGAATATTTAGGGTTTAAAATGGATAAATATGGACTGGATCCCTTAGAAAATATAATTAAAGCAGTGATAGAGGCGCCTGAACCTAAAGAATGTTTCGCAATTAAGATCTTTCATATGACTCTTAATATATTATTATTTTTAGCGCTATTCTATCAACTTTTGAATAAAAATTGTAGATTGAATTGGACGAAAGAATATCGAATGTTATTTTAAAAATGTAAATCATTATTAATGGACAATGGACTATGCGTAATTCTGAGTCATAGAATTGATAGAAAGGAAGAATGCCCTATAGCCTTTGCTTCTAGAACATTAACTGAAGCGGAAAAACGTTTCTCTCAACTAGAAAAGAAAGCGATGAGCATAACTTTTAGCGTTGAGAAATTCAGACAATACTTACTGGGATGAAAATTTGTATTGGTCACAGACAACCGACCCTTAATTCATATATTATCACCTCATAAACCAATTCCCATATGTGCATCATCCATAATTAAAAGATGGTCCATAAAATTATCTGCATTTAATCATACTGTGGAATTTCGAAAAACTAGTGATAATTCCAATGTTGACGCATTGTCACGTCTTCCTTTAGAATCGAGTGTCAGGAAGTCTCTTGATGAAGACCAGGTACTTATTCTCAGGAAGTTGAATGAGGTACCGTTCTCTTTTATGAAGGTGGCATATGAGACGCCCCAAGATAAAATACTGTCTATAGTATTAAGGAATGTTAGAGAAGGCAACTGTGTGTGGAAATTCACAAGGGTACCGAGAGAAAACCCACTAGCTCCTCATTATAAGATCAATGAGGAATTAAGTTTGGAGTTTGGTTGTCTTCAATG